>PVKU01010364.1:0-52818 GCA_004027475.1 Anoura caudifer | reverse complement strand
GGGGTGGGGGGGCGGGTTCCAGGCAGAGGAAACAGGCAGTGTAAAGGCCCTGCAGCAGGGTCAAGGCTGGATGCTGGAGGGACAGTGAGGAGGCCAGCTGTCAGCGAAGGCAGTGACAGCGTACAGGGCTTTGATGATTATTAGGTGGGCCAAAGGGCAGCACCAAAGTCCAACACTGATTCCCTGCCTTGCCTGGCCTTTCAGGCAGGTGAGAGCTTTTGCAGAAAATTAGGCAGATGCCACCCTGCAGGTATTCTTTCCATGTTGCTGGCACCTGTGAGGTCACCAAGCAGCATGCCTATGTGACATCCCCAGGGAACTGCCTGGGGTTGTAACCTCAGTACATCCGTGTGATTATTCCTATATTGTTGACCTCCTCCACTCGTGTAAGCACCACGGAGGCAGGTCCTTGTCCCCTGCTGGATCCCAGCACCAAGCACATTACCTGGTACATGAGTAAGAGAATACTGAACAAATCTCGCCTTATCGACAACAAAAAAAATATGACAAGGTGGTATTGTTAAAAGATACCACCAGATGGCGGTGTTTCCCAAAACAAAGGCCATCCCACTTTTTTCGGCGTAAAGGAGAAATTCTAGCTTATCAGTGCAGCTAAAAAAAGAGCGGGGAGAGGAGGTGGGAGGTTTAAATGTTGTTCGTTCAGCCCTAGGGACCCGATAACATCTTGCCAGCTGAGCTTGCTGGAGCCAGACCGAATTTCCCACAGTCCCCTTGGATCCCTCTGCCTCATTCTGACAGGCCCCAGCGCATCAGGAAATGCCTTTCTGGACAATCCAAATCCCACCTTCTTCTCTGAACCTCATTGCCCAGCCCCCTGACCCTCCATCCTCCTCACTGCCTACCAAAAGGATCCTTTCGGAGTGCAGTTCTGACCTGTCACCTGAAATCCTAGAGTGCTTCTCATATCCTATTGAAGTGGTTCACAAAAGATCTTTTTCTGATAGTGGATTATAAAGACCACCAAGCCTAGTGGCTAAAAATCTAAGTTGTTCCTGAAACACACCCTCAGTCCCTCACAACCTCCTCCTCTTATTTAATGTCTCGGCACCCTTTTACTTTGAGTTCCCCGAAAGGCACAGTCTTCCACAGCTGTCGTTTCTACCGGCCCAGCCTCCTTACCCCCATCTCCGCGTAACACTGCCTCAGTCTTCTTTTGAGGACCCGATCCTCCCCACTGTCACACGTCCACCTGGTATGGGGAGAGTGACCCCACCCTCATTCCTGGGATGGTGCTTGTGACCCAAACATGATCAATTGACGTATTACTTCTCCTGGGCTAAGTGATTGATTGGATCATAAATGAGCATGTAACCCACACTGGGCCTATAAGAACCATCCTAGGATGTTGGCTCAAACAAATGGGGAAAGGATGTTCTCCTTCCACTAGGGACACCAGTTCAGAGCTACTGGGTACTACCTTTGCCACCATTTGGTGACAGCATGCCTGAGAATGAAGCTAACACAAGCAGAACTGAAAGGTGGAAAGAGATAGAGCCCTGATGATATCCTTAGAGCCCCTGGATCCAGCCATGCCTGAAGCCTGTCCATGGATTGATTTTTAGTTTCCCAAGCCAATCGATTCCCTTGCTAGCTTAGGTCAATATGAGTTGTGTCACAACCCTCAGAGTACTGACTAGCACAATGAATACGTAACTGCATGAGTGAGGAGATTGATCCTTACAGGGTTGAAGTGAGAATTAAAGAATATAAAATGCATGAAAACAGTAAATAATTTGAAAAATATGAAGCAATGATGCCCACCCTCTAAGCCTTCCTGGTCACTCCAGCTCCACCCTCTCCTGGCCTCCACCCCTTCCTCACTGATCATGTCCAAGCCTCATCTTGCTATCTTGCTCTGACTGGCTGAAATTCTTTCACAGACACCCTGTCTCCCCAAAATAAACTATAAGCTTGAAGAGGATCAGAGCCCCATCTTTCCAGTACCCATGGCTTCTAGCTGAGCTTGGCAGACAGCAGGCAGCCAGCAGCGTGAGAGAACTGGATGTGGGCAGTGCCGAAAGCTCCTCTTTTACCTGTAGGCGCACCTGTTCCTCTCCCAACTGCTTAAGTCCCTCCCCCACGTGAGCAACCATATACCACTGTGGTCTGACGCTAGACTGCTGGGGTTCAAATCCCGGACCTGCTATGTAACAGCTGTGCACCTCTGAACAGGTCACTACCTCTCTGTGTCTCAGTTCCTCATCTGGAAAATGGACATGAAAACATTATTCCATGGAATGGTTACAAGGCTTAAAGTTTTATTTAAAGCACTTAAAACAGCACCTCCCTGGCTCTTGGTAAGTACTCAGTAAATGTTAGGGTTTTGTTTTTGTTTTTGTTTTTGTTTTGAAGTCATCCTCAGTGTCTCTTTCTACCACAATTACTGAAGTCGGTCAACGTTCTCCCCTAAATCACTCATAAAAAAATGTACTTCCCCCCATCTCCTGCCTCCTAACTGGTCACCACGTCCCCTCCTGCCCTGCTCCTCTGGGGGTTAGAAAAGTGAATTATCGCCGGTCTATTTGTAAGAACTTGGCTCCGCCCAGCTCAGTCAAGGGGGCAGATCCTAGGTCTGCTGCCTTTTTGACACCTTCCCAAAGGAGCAGAACAAAAAGGGACCAAGCTCTTTATGCAACAGACAATGCTGGGGAGCTGATAACATCGTGTGATTCTGTGGACTAGGGTCAGACCTTGGGAAAGTATCACTGCTCCCTCTGCCTGGCCCCCTTCCTGAGCAGCCCCCCACCCCTGGGCTAAGGCAGGGGAGCCCCTGTGGGTGCGGCCCCACACTCTGGAAGACACATGGCTGCATGAGCCCTCCGTACAGAAAGCAGAGGAGTACAAAAGTGTTCCCAAGACAATCCTTCTGCTAGTTTATTTGGGGGGAGTCTCATTTGCTGTGATTGGGGAGATACGACACACCAAATTACTTTTTCCTCTCACTGCTGCCTGAATTTCCACCATTTGCCACTCATGTGTGGGAAGCAGCAGGGCGTTAGAAGACACAGGATCCAGAGAGGTTAAAGCCTGCTGGATCGCCTCAACTTGGCCAAAGCCCCCTCCTCTCCAAGCCCCACTTTTCTCACTTGTGAACGGGGACCTTATTATCTGCAGGAGCCCCAGAGTGCTGTGAGAAAGTCATCAGGTTTGACGGGACACCCAGCCCAGCTCTTGGGCACGCAGTTGGTAAATGATCAATAAATGTTGGGTCCCATCGATTTTCAGTTTTTAAAAATTGCCCCCTCTTTTAAATGTAAATTCCTGAAGGACCACTGATGTCTCAGGATACAAGGGCCCAACTGCTGCCCCCCGCCCCCCCTCCCCCCGGCCAAAAGAAAAGTTGGGTCTTAATCCATTTTACATTGGGACAGAATGTAGATTTTTGTCGCCAGTGGGTGTGCAAAATTTACTACTGGGATTTAAAGAAGGCAATCCTCGCCACTACCGACGAAACAAATGAGCGCCTGATTTCAGAGTCCAGTGGGTACCACTCTGGCAGGGTCTTTAGAGGAAATGCTTAGACCCTGGTGTAGTGGCCACCGCCAGCACGGGGACCACAGGGAGGCGTTACCTGTGTACAGATCCAGCCCCTCCGCCTCCACAGGCCTGCCCAAGTTTTACCTGCTCCTCGCCCCACCCCACCCTCTGTTTTTCCGCCCCTGGTATCACCCAGTCCGGGTTTTCCGTCCACTCTCTGCGTCCCTCCACTCCAAGCCCTCTCCAGGCTTCAGCGGTTCCCTCGGCCTTCTCGATGCCTTCTCTATTTGCCTTGAGAACACTGCCCTCAGTGCAGCGCTTGCGCCCAGTCCTCCCCAGAACCCCTCCACGCCTCACGCCCTTCCCCTAGCTAGGGTTGCCAGATAAAACACAGGACGCCAAGTTGGATTTGAATTTCAGAAAAATAATCAATAACTTTTAATGGAAGTATGGCTCACGCAATATATAGGACATACGTGTTCTAAAAAAGTATTGGTTGCTTATCTGAAATTCAAGTTTAACTGGGAATCCTGTATTTTTACTCGCTAAATCTGGCACCCTACCCCAACCCAAGAGCCCTCTCCTCTCTCGCAACCCTCCATGTCCCCCACGCCCCCCAGGCGCCCGGTGTCCGTCTCACCCGGGGTTCTGGCTGGCGCGCCTCTTCCATGAGCCGCGACCTCACGACACCGTCGCGCCACCCTCCAAGTCCCGCGCGCAGTCCTTGCGCCCCCTCCCGAACACCCTTCAACTCTCCAGGCATCCCTCTCCATTTCGCCCCGGAGACTCCCGCGCCCTGATCCGTGCAGGTGCATCTTTCTTGATGCGCACTTCCAGGCCTAGAACCCCCTCCACGAACCGCATCCTTCGGTCCTCCACGGCATTCCCAAACCCCCGCTCCCCCAAGCCCCGAGCGCTCCACCCGCACATCGTGCTCCCGGGAGCGCACCTGGGCAGGCCCGCGTGTAGTCGGTGCAGCAGTCCCGCACTGAGCTGCACGCCTGGTCGCAGAAGCAGCGCGGAGGCCCCGGGGCAGCGCAGGTCGGGTCACGGCCGGGACAGCAGCGGCCCAGAGCGGAGCAGCCCTGCCCAGGCCAGAGTGTGCCTGGCGGACCCCGCGCCCAGGATACCGCGGCCACTGCGGCCAGGAAGAGCGCCAGCGGCAGGACCCGCGGCGCTCCGTGCGGAGCCATCGCGGGGCTTCGGCTGGGAACCCGGCGCTCACAGGGAACCTACGCTAGCGGCCCGCCCCGTATTGGGGCGGAGGCTCCCCGCCCGACCCCTCCCCTACCTGTCAGGCAGCTGGTGTCCACTTCCATTCCTCCCATCCAAACTTTGCACAGCTAGTGGAGATGAAATATCAAGATAATGGTGGTAAATAACCGCAACAACTTTGCAGGATTTCCCTAGATTCCAGGAAAATCGAGACGACACAGAAGTTCATCAAAGCAATATATAATAATACAAAAACAACAGTGTATTGTTATAACAATAATAGCAATAGTCACTATCCCATAAATATATATTTTTAAAATCCTCACCGGAGGATATGTTTTTATTAATTTCAGAGAGAGAGGAAGTGGGAGGGAGAGAGAGAGAGAAACATTGATGTGAGAGAGATCGGCTGCCTCCTGTAGGCGCCCCAACGGAGGGTGAAACCCACAATCTAGAATTGACAGGAATTGAACAGGCAACCCGCTGGTGCAGAGATTATGCTCGGAACAACTGAGCCACTCAGCCAGGCCACTGTGCCCAATAATTAATAGCAATAATACCAACGATAGGTGCCAACATTATTAAAATAGTGATAATAGTCATAATAACTGCCAGATAAGGAGCCTGGAAGCCAAACTGTGAACCAGGCTCAAGTGTGAGCCAAACCTGAGTCCCTTGTACCTCCTTTTCCTTTACTCTGTGTTCCTATCACCTCGACTGTCATTTCCTAAATATTTCTCTTCAAACTGACTCATTTCTAAAATATGAAATGATTTCTTTCTTACAAAGTATCATGCAAGAGAATGAGAAGACAAGCCATAGTCTGGGAGAAAGTATTTGCAAAAGACACATCTGATAATGGACTGCTAAGCAAACTATACGAAGAACTCTGAAAACTCAACGAGAAAACAAACACTCCGGTATAAAAACGGGGGAAAGACCTAACCAGACACCTCATGGAAGAAGATCCAGATGCCCCATCAGGGAAATGCAGGTAAGGACACGCCCCTTCTCCTTCATTGCTGGTGGGAGTGCAACACGGTGCAGCGGCTTTGGAGGACAGTTTGGCAGTTTTCCTACAAAACTCAAAAAACTCCTGCAGTTCCATCCAGCAATCGTGCCTCTTGGTATCCACGCAAATGAGTCAAAAACATATATCCACACAAAAACCTGCACACGATGTTTGTAGCGGCTTTATTCACAGTTGCCAAAGCTTGAAAGCAACCAAGAGGCACCTAAGTGCGCAGATGAACCGTGGCACTTCCAGACAATGGACTATCACTCAGCACTAAAGAGAAATGAGCTATCCAGCCATGAAAACACGTGGAAGAATCTTCAGGGAATATTACGAAGTGAAAGAATCCAACCTGAAAAGGCTACACACTGCACGATTCCAACTATAAGACGTTCTGGAAAAGGCAGGACCATGGAGACAGTAAAAAGATCAGTGGGTCCCAGGGACTAAGGGGGAAGAAGGGGTGAATACCTGGAGCACAGGAGATTTTTAGGGCAACGAAACCACTCCATGGGGGGTTACGATGACGCACGCATGTCATCAAACATTGTCCGAACCCACAGAACGTACAACACTGGAGTGAGCCTTAGTGAAAACTATGGATTTCGAGGGAGGGTGTGTCCATGCTGGTTCACTGATTACAACAAATGTTCCACTCTTGGGGAGGTGGGGCATGGGGTATTTGGGAACTCTGTACTTTCTCCTCAAGTTTACAGCGAATCTAAAGCTGCTCTCAAAAAATGAAGTCTATTTTTAAAAAGAAGAAAAATAAAAGATCACTACTATAAATGCAAAGCCAGTAATATTTTTTCGTAAGTAAAAGGAGAAGGCAGGGTAGAAGACAGGAGAAGACAGGAGGGATATGCAGGGTCCGGCAGAAGTAACACCTGCTTGAGTGTGGTTGGTAGGGTAATTATAACATGGCTGTGATAATTTATAGTTTTAATTTGAACATCTCATCTAAAACGTCATATGGTGTGCTCGAGGGTGATATTGTTATGTTGCAGAATTACGTGTTTATGATATCATAATAAAAGATTTTGTAATAAAAAGGGGGCATTATTCGTGCCGGGCCCTGTATATATTTTATTTACCAATGTTTTAATTACCAAGAAAGAGAAGAGAAGAGAAGAAAGACAGAGAGAAGGGCTCTATTGATGTAAGCATCAAGTGGGTACAGACAGCCACTCCTGACCATGACATGTCCCTGAAAAGTCCCCATGACAAGGCCCAGCAGCCTCCCGTAGTTTCCAGCCTCCTTTATCTGGTTTCTCTCTGTTATTCCAGGTTTGAAGCCTCCAAGTAGCTGGTGACCCAGTTCCCAGAAAAATCTCCCTTGCTGTCCTTTTGTAAGGGCCCTGGGGGCTGTGGGGCTCTTGGCAGATGCCACAGCTGTGGGCACAAAGAGAAGTTTATTCTCCTCTCAGCAGGGAGGGAGGGCATCAGAATGCAGAGCTGTCCGGCTGAGCTTGGGCGCCCCTCTCCGCCCGGGTCTGGGCTGCAGGGTGCTGTGCTCTGGGTGTGGGCAGGGGGCGCTGGTTAGTCTCCGTTAACCATTCACGTTTGTCTGTTATCTATTGCTGCATGATAAAGCACCCCAGAACTTGGAGGTTTAAACAACCATTTGGTATTATCTCTCATAGTCCCTTGGGTTGACTGGGCTCAGCTGGAAGCTGTTTCTTGGGGGCTGTCATGCAGTTACAGGCAAAAAGCAGCTGGGGCTGAAGTCATCTCAAGGCTTCACTGGGTTGGAAGTCCAAAGTGGCTCTTCCGCTTACCTGTCCACTGCCCCAGCTGAGATGGCTGGAAGAACCAGGGACTAGGTTCTCTCCATATAGTCTCCATATAGTCTCCATATAGTCTTTCTGCGAAGCTAGCTTGTTCTTCCTCACATCATGACAGTCTCAGAGTAATCAAACTTCTTCCGTGGCAAACTTATCCCAGGGCAGTGTCCCGAAGGTCAAGGTGAAAGCTGCAGGGCTTCTTAGGACCTAGGTCAGAAGCCAGGAATGCCACTTCTGCTGCTACATTCCCGTTGGTCACACCGGGCCAGCCCAGAACGACGGTGGGAGGGGCTACTCAAGGGTGTGGTTCTTGATGGGCCGTCTTTGGAGGCCAGCCCTGACAATGCTGCATGCCTTTCAACACTTCATCTTTCTTCTACCTTACTAGCCACTCCTTAGTCTCTCTGAGTCCTCCTTATCTTCTGGCTTCAACTTAATCAAGTGCCCCAGAACTCGGCCCTGGGCATCTTCTCCCCTTGAGTGATCTCAGCCGTTCCAATACCTATATGCTGACAACTCCCCAATTTCCATCTCCAGCCCGGACCTCTCCTCTGAATCTAGGCTCCCATCTCCAACCATTTACTCAATGGCTCTGCTTGGAGGTCTCACAGAGACCCCAGCATTAGCAGCTCCAGGACCACCTTCCACCCCCTGCTCCCAAGCACTTCACAAAGGAACAGGCATGAATAGCTAATAAGTACACATAAAAGGATGCGCAATATGATTAGTCACTAGAAAAATATAGGTTAACCCTGGCTGGTGTAGCTCAGTGGATTGAGTGTGGGCTGTGAACTAAAGGGTCGCTGGTTCAATTCCCAGTCAGGGCACATGCCTGGGTTGCAGGCCGGGTTCCCAGTGGGAGCCGCATGACAGGCAACCACACATTGATGTTTCTCTGTCCCTCTTTCTCCCTCCCTTCCCCTCTCTAAAAATAAATAAATAAATAAAAAGAAAAATACAAGCTAAAATCACAATGATACCACTCTACATCCTTTAGAATGTCTAAAATTAGAAAGACTGATCACAAACAAGTGTTGGCAAGAATGTGGAGCAACAGGAATTCTCATTCTGTTGGAGGGGGGAATGGATGCAAAATGTAGTAAACCACTTGAGAATATGGCTTGGTAGCCTCTGGAAAAGTTAAACATGTACCCACCATATGACACGACCCAGCCACTCCGTGCCTAGGCATTTCCCGGAGAGAAACCAAAACATTTGTTTCCCAGAGGCTTAGACACGCAAATGTTCAGAGAAGTTTCATTTGCAATCACCGGAAACTAGAGACAACCTAAAATGCCCATCAACAGATGAATGAATAAACAAATTGTGGTACATCCACACAAGGCGATACTATTTGGCAATAAAAAGAAACAAGTTATTGATGCCTGAGACATGGGTGGATCTCAAGGTCATGCTGAGTCAAAGTAGCCAGCACCCACCACCCAAAAAGGAGTACATACAGTATGATTCCATTCATACACATTGCAGAAAATGGGAACTAATTTATAGTGACAGAAGTAAGTCAGTGGTGAAAGGGAGGGAGGGGAAATTCCCAAAGGGCTCAGGGATGGATGATGGATTTGGGGGCATGGGTATGTTCACTATGTTAACTGTGGTGAAGCTTCATGGGTGTGTACATACGTTAAAATCAATCTAATTATACACTAAGTATGCTCCATAAGGTGTACTTCAATTATACCTCAATAAAGTCGGAAAAAAAGTGAATCAGAAGAAAAACAACAAAGAACAAGAAAAAAAAAAGATACATCGGAAGAATACACCCCAAACTGTCAACAGCAGTAAACTTCAGGGAGTAGAAAATGGGGTAAGAACTATCAACTGTCACCTTCCACACAGCTTTCTAGCTTAAATCGTTCACAAGCACGCATTACTTGCAAGTTTAAGGGGGAAAACAGTACACTTTTTTGCCCCCCAGCCTCTGCCCAGCCCTCAGGAGGTCTGTCGCATGCCCCTGAACACACCAGGTCGCTCTGTCAGACAAAGATGCCTTCTGGATTTGAGCCAGGGGTTTCTGGGGGCAAATTCCCATCCGCAGACCGTGAAAATCGTGCTCCTCAGAACAGAGACTTTATTCACACCTTATATCTCCATTCCGGACCCGGGCCCCCGTGGGATGATTGCCGGGGAAGATAATGGAGTCATTAATCTCTGCCCAAGACTGGGCTCCCCTTGCCAACTTCCCATCTGGGCGATTGAACCAACTAGCAGCCCGGTATCAGTCTCCAGGGCGTCTGCAGGGCTGAGGAACAGGGGTGCTCGGGAAGCCACCCCTGGCTTCTCCAGAGGGGCAGTTTCCTCGGTGACTTTAGGACAAGCAAGTTGAACCCAGACTGGGGTCCTCGGGCTTGACTTGGCCCAGGACCCGGGCAAACATGGACCTGTGGGCACATCAGGACACTGGGAAGAGCTGTGCCCTGTTTTTCCTAACCTCACCCCAAATGCCGGTTCCTTGAGTGACGCAGGAGTTGGCTACCCTGCAGCTAGTCCACCTCCACCCCACCGCCCACCAGCTTCCTTCCTTCCTCGATGACAGCACCAAGATATTTCTGGGGAGTACCACCCCACCCTCCCCCCAGACCCAGAATGTAAATGTTTTTTATGCCTAATTCGCTGGAAGGTGGTGCCCTCACCTGTCATATGAGAGTCTGTGTGAGGAAACATAAGTAGCTGAAACCCGTTCCTAGTGGGGTTTGAAGATTTCACTTGAACTTAAACTTTCGGTGTTAAGAGTTAACTTACAAAATGCAACTTCTTTTTAAAAATGCTTATTAATTTTTAATATTTATTCATTTATCTACTATTCCTATTCCCCATCCTTCCCCTTTGGCAGCCATTGGCTGGTTCTTTATACCTATGGATCTGTTTTTGTTATGTTTATTCATTTTGGTTTTTTTATTCCACATGCAAGTGAGATCATATGGTATTTATCTTTCTCTGACTTATTTCACTCAGCACAATACCCTCTAGGTCCATCCATGTTGTCACACACAGCAATATTTCATTGTTTTTTTATTGCTGAATAATATTCCATTGCACTTGTATATAACATCTTCTTTATCCATTCATCTATTGATGGGTATCTAGGTTGCTTTCATAACTTGGCTATTACCAGGAGCGCAGCATGGCAAATCTTAATTGGGCTTAACCCTCACTACTCAGGGCATGGTCCAGCACTAGCATCCCCTGGGAGCTTGCTGGAAATGCAGGATCTCAGACCTCACTCAGCTTACTGAACAAAATCTTCGTTTTAACGAGATCTCTGGTTATTTGAACACATCAGTTTTCAAGCTTGGCTGGACAATGGAATGTCCTGGAAAGAGTTTTTCCTCATGCCAACACCTGGGATCTTCTGCTGAGATTTCGATTCAGTTGATCTGGAATATGATGTGGACAGCAGCATTTTTTATATTTTACAGTATAACATACATTTAGCAAAGGGCACTAACTTTAGATGGATAGCTTAGTATTTTTTACACATGTGTACATCCAGTAACCAGCACCCAGATAAGGACAGAGACCATTTCTAGCACTCCAGAAAGTTCCCTCTTGCCCCTTCCAGGTAGGGTAGTGAACCGTCCCAAATGTCCAGGAGTGAGTTCATGGAACTTTCGGTACCAAAACTGAGGAAGCTCTGGGCAAGCCCGGACAAGTGAGTCCCACTGCTTCAAGGTCTACACTTCCCTCCCACCTCCAAGTAACCCCTATTCTGATTTCCACCCAGTGCTAATTTTAACAGTTGCCCACATGACTCATGCGCATCCAGGGCCAACTCCATCGGTATCGGTATCCCCATCCCCGGAGGCCTTGTGAAAACAAAGCTGAAACCCCTAGGCTTTCTAATTCACTAGGTCTGGGGTGGAGCCCCCAGATTTGCATTTCTAACAGGTTCCCAGGTGCTGCTGGTGCTGCTGGACCTCACTCTGGGAACTGCAAGTCGAAGCCAATCAGGTAATTTTCCCCTTGCCAATGACTGGTTTAGACTCGAGCACGTGATGCATTTTGGCCAATGAGATGTAAGGAGAAGGCCACTGGGCGCCTCTGAGGCAGCGTTTGGGTAAATTCTGTTAAAATGACATCTTTGGATTGTGCATATCAGCACCCCTGAAAGGGGAATGCAGGGAAGGGGGCTCCTGGGAGGATTTTCTCACTGATAGAGAGGTGCCTGGGAGGGGATGCTCTCCTTTTCTTTTGAAAGGTCAGTCGTGTCTGGGTGTGGCCCCTGGAGCTGCCTTGTGACCTTGACACCCACCACCCAGGATGGAGGAGAGGACAGCTGGAGAGAACCCTAGTTCTTGCACAAGTTGTTGAACTGCTGAATGACCACCATCTCCCTCCAACATATAATTGGCTTTTCTCTTATTTGTGTTCAAAAGCACGTGATGCCCTGCTATTCGAAATGTGGGCCAAGAACCAGCAGCGCCGGCCAGCGGAATCAATCCATGGGTCAGAGCAGCGCAGTGCCTCACCCAGCAGTGGGCTGGTTCCCGAGGGACTTGGGCTAAGAGCGAGTTTTACGGACACTTAGAAAAGGCCACACGAAACAGGACGTGACTGGCTCGCAGGTCCTATTTTCCGGGGTAAGGTAAGCTAGCTAATGCCGGAGTTGGAGCGTGGCAGCTGGTGTTACGTTAGGTCTCCTTGACAGGTAGGTGCTCCCTGTAAGTGGAGGCTGATGTAGGTTTAGATATGTGACCAGGGCGGCCTCCTTCTTGTGAGTCTTGACATATGAATTAACTTGATCACTAAAAATGCAGAATCTCGGGCCCCACCGCAGACCGACTGAAGCAAGATCTGCATTTTAAGGAGCTCCCCACAGGAAGAGCTGAGAAGCTCTGCTCTAACCTAGACAGCAGCACACAGGCCTTGGATTTTCTGGGCTTTTCTCTGGGCCACCTCCCCCATCTAATAGCTGCGTGAAATCATGGTATTATTGATAATCGAGTGAAAAGATACCAGGGGCGCCTCATACAGAAGCCTCATGGTCAGGTTTCCCTTGCATGTCATTGGTCAGAAGTAGGTCACACGCCTTCACGCAAAGGAGACTGGGAAGGTGGGTGTCTGGCTTCATCTGCCTGTGTCGCGAGAACAGGCTCCACCAACTAGGAACCTGCAGTGTCCACCGCAAATAAATACTGTTCGTGAGCTTTTGCAGAGTTGGGACAAGACTCAGAGGTAAACAGGCGCTTGCCTAAGGCCACATGATTAGAAAGTACTTGCCACTTTGTAGAAAACTGGTAAATTTTTATAAATGAGGGGGGCTGAATCAGTTAGTGCCTCAGCTGGGCCTTAAACCCAGATCCCCTGATGACCAATAGGATGATTTAGCCACTTCCTCAAGCTGCCTCCTTCTTGCCCTTTGTGTGTGTTTATATCTTAAATGATATGTTTTGGTTTTTTTTTAAGGACAGAGCTAACTCAGGGAGCGATGGTATCTATGGACTCCTTGTGTGGCTAGCCACAGTCAGGGAAAGGAGATCAGGCTCCTGATAAAACTGGAATTTTCTTAGTTGTTTTTGGACACCGCCCAAACCCAGAGTGCCTAGGACACACAGGAAAATGTTATTTTTCACCATTTCCTGCCAAATGGCTCCACTGGTGCCTGATAGAGTTCAGGGCGGAGCCTGGGTCCTGACGTCGTCTGCGCGCTTAACTGTCCCTCCCAGCAGAGAGAGTCTGGGAGTGGGCGTCACCGGCGAGGCAAATTCCTCCTCCTCCTAAGTCACTGCGTTGTTGTAACCTAATCCCAGAAGTGATGTTCGGTCACTTTTGCCATGGTCTGTTCATTTAAATCAAGTCATACTCAAGAGGAAGGAATTAGAAAAGGGGGTGAATACCTAGAGCCGAGGATCATTGGGAACGAATGTAGAAGCTGCCCAGCATGTCACATTTTGCACCCCACGTTAAGAACGCCAAAATCCATTTTATAATAAAAACAACCACCATTAGTAAGTGTTTATGTGCCAGACATTGTGCCAAGAGGTTTGCATACGTTGTTGCCTACAGTCCTTACAACCACCCTACGAAGTAGGTACAATCGGCATTATCCCAATTTTCTATGAGAAGATGGGCATGGAGAGGTTAAGTAACTTGTCCAAAGTCACCCAGCTAGTAAATGGCAGGGCCAGGAACACAAATATTCACATAGGACTTGAGAATTACAAACCAGTCTCTTTTATCCTCCCAACGCTGTGAGCTAGAGAGCGTAAGTTATATTTTTACCTATAAGAAAGCTAAAGCTTAGAAATAAAAATGATAGAGATTGTTGTGCCACGTGCTAGCCATGTTTTTAGTGGTTTACATTCATCACCTGACTTTACACTCCTGCTAAACCACCAGGCACTATTTAGAGATTCAGGATGAAAAATTATTTAAGTAATCCAGTGGTCCTGTAGGGATGATTTTTTTCTCTTAATTAAAAAAAAAATTTTTATCTTAGAGGGGAAGGGAGAGGGAGAAAAACATCTGTGTGAGAGAGAAACATCGATCGGTTGCCTTCCGTACACGCCCTGACCAGGACAGAACCTGCAACCCAGGCATGTGCCCTGACCTGGAACAAACCGGCGACCTTTCAGTTTGCAGGACTGTGCCCAAACAACTAAGCCACCCCAGCCAGGGCAGTTTTCTTTAACATCTTCTATAGGCTAGGCACACCTTGCTCAGGATCTGTTTTCTTCTGCATCAAGAGAGTTTTTACGAGCTTAGCATCACGTGGGATTTGGCATCAGATACAATTTATTGCTTGGACAAATAATATGAGGCTGAGCCCTTTTCTCTGACCTCGGCTGAGGTCCATCAACTGGCCAGCTTTTCCAGTAATAATCAGCAAATTAGGAGATTTTCACTTGGGAGAACTTTCTAGATTAAAAAAAAAAAAAAAAAAGCCCTAGTGGCAGCACCTATAGTTACATTAAATAAGTGTGACATTAAAGTGCCAGCTCCACTCACTCTCCTATTTTGCTAATGTATTTGGTGGGCACTACATGTTTGTCTATTGGACAGAGCTTTCCTGAGCATCTTGATTGAGCTTGAACACCAGGTGTTTCTCTCATACTTAATCTTTGCAGCCGGCCAGTGGGACATCTTTATGAGTTCCAGTTTACAGGTAGGAACTCTGAGGCAAGGAAAGGTTACATAATTTTCCCAGATCACACAGCTGGGATGTGACTGATCCCAGGATGGGATGCCAATCCAGCAGAGGCTGCATGTGGGGTGGGGTTGGGGGGCTGAGTCTAACACACACAGATATCCTTTCCCTTCTTAGCAACTCTCTGGCTCCCACAGCATTTCCTGGAACTTTTCCTAGCTGGAAAATCTGGATGAAGAGTTGTTTTGTATTTTAATATTAGGTCTGTTTTCTTTTCTAAATTTTACCTATTTTTCGTAACAGCCACATATTATTTTTATGTTCTGAAACATTGAATATTTGTATGTCCTTCCTGACTGGCTGTAGGAATCACTTTTTAAAGGTGATATAAAAAGGTTTATTTATATCTTTCAAATTTTCCCTGAAAGTCACTTTATTTTCAAATGGAAACTTTTTGGAAAGTGGTATACTCTAATGATAAGTCCATCTCGGGCATTCCTGGAGAGTTCTTCACTGTCTCTCAGTGAGAAAGGACCCTGGGCCAGATGTCAGGAGAAACCCACTGTGTGTCCTCGGACCACTCAAGCTCTCTCTCTGGGACTCAGTTTCCTGAATCTATAAAATGGGGCTAGGGTAGGGGGGAACTATTCATTAGAATCATTAGATTTCCAGTAGCTCCTACATCTCTGGCAGGTGATGGCCAAAAGTTACCAAATACACCTCAAGCCATGAAGCAGGTGGTGCAAACGCTTTTTTTCCTAAAGGTAGACTCATAAGAGTGAAAACCAGCTCTAAGACAAGTTGCTTGAGTGAAATTCTTTTTATGTCTATGAGTGTCAGGGGAAGTTACTTTTCATATTAACACTGCAGTGGGTACTGCCCCTTCCATTTCACCAGAGTCTATTGTTGCCCTTGAACATTTTTTAAATTATGATAAAAAGACACATGACATCAAATTCTATAGATAGAATTGTACTATCTTAACTGTGTTAAGTGTATAGTTCAATAGTGTTAAGTTATAAAACCACCTTCTACTTTCTGTTTCTATGAGTTAGACTACTCTAGGAACCTCGTATAAATGGAATCATACTTTTTTTTGGTCTTTCTGTGACTCGCTTATTTTAAGGATACTGTCTCCAAGGCTCTCCGTGTTGTGGAATGTGTCTGCTGCATGGATACACCACATTTTGTTTAAGCCATTCCTTGGTTGTTGCACATTTAGATTGCTTCCGCCTGTTTGCTATTGTGAATGATACCATTGGTAACTCCGGCAAATAGCTACTTCTGAGAACCTGCTTTCAATTCCTTTGGGTGAATACCCAGAAGTGAAATTGCAAGATCACATGGCAGTGCTATTTTTAATTTTTTGAGGAACCATCATACCATTTTCCTTAGCGGCTAAGCCATTTTGCATTCCTACCAACAGTGCACAAGGGTTCCAATTTCTGCACATCCTCATTACCCCTTGCTATTTTCTGCTTTTTTGATAGTAGCCATCCGAATGTGTGTGAGGTGATACCTCACTATGGCTTTGATTTGCTTTTCCCTAGTGATTAGCAATGTTAAATCTCTCTTCATGTGCTTGTTGGCCATTTGTCTATCTTCTTTGCAGAAATGTCCATTCAAGCCCTTTGCCCCATTCCTAAATCAGGTTATTTTGTTGCTGAGTTGTAGGAGTTCTTCATATATTCTAGATATTAACCCCTTATCAGATGCATGATTTGCAAATATTTTCTCCCAATGCATTTGATTGGCTTTTCAATGTTTATCACATCCTTCAATATATAGATGGTTTTAATTTTGATGTCCAATTTATCTATTTTTACTGTTGTTGCCTAAGAATCATCTTTTTTCTATCATGTTTTAAAAAATATGTGCAATACTTATTTTTTAAATTATTTATTTTTTAGAGAGAGGAGAAGGGAGGAAGAAAGAGAGGGGGAGAAACATTGATGTGCAAGAGAAACATTGATTGGTTGCATCTCACACACCCCCAACTGGAATCGAACCTGCAATCTTTTGGTTTGCAGAAGGACGCTCAACCCACTGAGCCCTACCAGTCAGGGCTCTATCATGTGTTTTAATTATATTAAGTAACACAATATTGAAGAAAGTTAGAAAATACAGAAGACATGTAAATGGCAAATAAGTTTATGAAGACATGCTCCCCATCATGTCACCAGGGAAATGCAAATTAAAACAATGAGATACCTCCCCTCATCCATTAGAATGGCCCAAATCTGGAACACTGATACCAGCAAATGCTGACGAGGGAATGGAGCAACAGGAGCTCTCATACAGCGCTGGTAGGAATGCACGATGGTGCAGCCACTTCGGACAACTTCGGTAGTTTCTTACAAAACTAAACATACTGTCACTATAGGCATCACTCAGCCTCACTCTCCATTGCCTCCTTCCATCTCCTGCAGAAGCTCCCACCCCAGGGCTGAGAGCTGTAGGTGTGGCCAGCCCATGCTCCAAGACCCCTGAGCAAGGAGGACTAAGGTGTGCAGGGGATCTGGGCAGGCAAGGGGATACGTTGGCGTGGCCATTCACTAACTGTGTGGCTTAGGTAAGTCACTTCCCCTGTCCGAACTCAGTTTCCTCATCTGCAAAGATAATAATATCCCCTCCTTTGTAGGTTGGAGGCGAGGAATAAATTACTTACAGCATGTAAAGTACATAGCTAGGAGTCTGGTAGGAATTTTCAATAAAAGGCAGTTGCTGCTGTCATTGTTGTGGCCATGATGACTCAGGTAGGAGAAATAGGGCTTAGGGCGGTCCCTTGGACTTGCTCAGTGGGGCAGTGAAACATCTGAGGCAGCCTAGCACACACTGTGACAAACACCACCGCACTCAGTAGGTGCAGCCCCTTCAGCTGTAAGCACATCAGGTCAACCTGTGCCTGAAGTGACAACAAAGACCCAGTCAGCACACACCATTGAATTAACATGAGAGCATGAAGTGCTGTCACCCACTAGGACCACCCCCACCCCAAGCCTTCCCACCTGTAAACCATGGTCCTGTGTTGCCAGTTTGTTTTAGCAAAAGGACCATTTGCTAAATGAGCCTGCCAAGTGAGAAGGTCCAGATTTCTCCTTTTCTTTTTTTTAAAGAAGCCACAGATATTAAATAAGCCCAAGATGGTGTTTCTGCCAGAACTAACAGATAAAACACAGTTGAAACAGACCTGCAATTAATGGACATTGGGACCTTGGGAGGAAATGATCAGGGAACCTGCCAAACCCACCCACCCGGGCTTTGAGGCCAGTTTGGAAACTATTGGGAAACTCCACAAACGCCCAATTTCCTCCCAGACAACCTTGGAGGGAAAATCCAAGTTGACGGAAAACATGAAAGTTACTCAAAAGGTACAAGGTCCATGGAGGCTTTATCTTAACAGATGCCATTGTCTCAAGCCCAGTGCTTCTAGGAGTGAAGTTGCAAATGAAGTTCCAGGTGTAGCAAATAAAAATACAGCCCACTGAAATCTGAATTTCAGAAAAACAGGAAATAATTTGAACTATGTTCCAAATATTGCATGGGCCATACTTGCACTGAATTATTTATGTGAAATTCTCATTTAACTGGGCATGGTGTGTTTTATCTGACCTAGGAGTGACAAAGGCAGTGCTCGGTCTTCACAGTTTATAAACTTGGAATCAGTTGCCGGTATTTTAAGGATTTCAAGCTTTCTTTAAAAATGGGAAGCCCCCACCAGGCTGGTAGTAGCTGCCTCGAAGTAACATAATGGGCACAGAAGGGAATGTGGGGAAATGGAAATTGATTACTGGTATATTAGACCGAAGGGATGGGGGTAAGTAAATTCGTTTCTACTTCATTTGTTGCATGATGAGTCTGGTGGTCGCACTTCAGCAGTGCATGCCGGGGGTTTAGGGAATTGGTCCTTTCTCAGGCTCTTCTGCTGCAGTAGATCACAGAAGTGCTGACTGCAGGATCTACAAAGCTCACCCACCTGCAAGTCCCCGCCAGGGCCTGATCTTCCCCCTCCCTTATCTGAGGGGGAACTGTCCCTCCACTGGGTAGAGATGTGTGCTTACAGCACCCCCTGCAGACACAGGTTGGAGATGCAAGTCCTAGCAGGGAACCCAGCTCCATCTTCTCTACAATCGTATAGAGTGCATTGGAAGTTAGGCAAAATCTAAGATGGCCAAAAAACAGGGCGGGGGAGTGATGAAAAGAAACCAAAAGCCAGCATTTGGGAAGTGCTTTCTATGTTCCAAGCCAAGTGTTCTAAGTGTTCCTTTACCCCTCAAAATACCCCCCATACGGTTGGTACTTTATCCCAATCTTTCTGATGAATAAGCAAAACCAGGATTATAACCCAAATTTGAGTCCAGAGCCCATGTTTCACAGCTATCATACAACCGACTTGTTCCTCAGCTTTTTGAACACACGTATAAATTTGTCCAAGCACAGTAAGGTTCACACCCCTTACCCATCTAAATTTCTGGCAATCAGATTCCCCATCAGCGTATTTTCTCATTTGAAACTGGCTTCCCTCCTTCGGAGTAACGTCTTTGGGAGGATCCCTGCACCACTAGCTCATTCCTTCACACTGAAGACAGCTATTACTGAGTCTTTATGCCACGTGCCACACCAAGCATTTTGATCTCATTCAATCCTCAACAGTACCATGAGTTTAAGGTAATGTTCTTCTCCCTTTTCCAGATGGGAGATTTGAAGAACTGGAAGCCTCAAGTTGTGAATTGTCTCCCCACTATGCTAGGCCCTAGGCTAAGCACTTTACAGACATGAACTTATAACCTCAAAACCCTCTTAAGTGGCCAATGTCATGAACCCCATTTCCAATAGGAAAACTGAGGCTTATTATGGGTGTTAAACAATCTGTGTGGGAACCCTGAGCCAAGAGGACAAAGCAGCAAATATCAAGTGTTTGGTGGGACTGAAATTAGGAATATACACGGGGAGATAAATGACATCAGATGAGCCATGTGTCATTGGAATGTTCCAGTTAAACACTAAAAATGTAAAAATAAGGTAGTTCAAGCATAGTCCCAATCACACCTATTAATACCATGTATCACCTGTGAAGCAGATGTGGGATCCACCCTCTATCCCTGCAGTTTTAAGTCTGTAGAAATTTGGTTGTTAATAACCCCAATTTAGTGTTTCTTACTTAACCCCCAATGACCATATCCAAGAGCACTTTCATTTCAAGAATTTTTTATTTTCCTTCTCCAGATAGGAAGCCTACAAAATTACATTATGCTTTCTCAGGAAAACACAGGGTCAATCTTTTCCAAGAGGCCTTGTATTCCAACTCCACCGGTGAGAAACTCCTTAGAAAGAAAAAAAGCAGATTACAATGAGCACCTCATTCTAAAGTAAAGTGCTCCTTGTTTGGGATATGGAACATCTGGTTAAAACTTTAGGAGCTAGGTGGAATGGACCAAGATCTCCCAACTCAAGACAACCTTATCTCTTCTGCACCTCACTGGATCCTGTGTGTTGTAGCCACGATGTTAAAATGTTCAACCTCAGTCTAGTCTAGATCCTTTCTAACTACAGGGAATAGTCCAGGAGAAATCCAGGGGCACATGAAAAGATTTTTATGTCGATTCTAGAGACACAGCACCAATGCAATGCATACAAGATACTTTAGAGACAAACAGGGGTATTTAAATACGAAACAGGTAAGCAGACATTAAGAAACTGCTACTGTTCTTAGTTACTAAGATCACTTATGTGGGATAACAGTCTAACTTAATAAACATTTTAAATTTAGAGTACTGAGTGGTCATTGACAAAGGATAAAAGGTTTAAAAAAAAAGACAAATTCTATTTGCCCTGGCTGGCATGGCTCAGTGCTGGCCTGCAAACCAGGAGGTTACCAGTTAGGTCCCAGGGGCGGGGGGGGGAGGGGGGGGGCCGCACATGAAGCAACCACACTTTGATGCTTCTCTCCTCTTTAAAAATAAATAAAATCTTTAAAAATATATATTCTATTATTTAGAGAGAGGGAATGGGAAGGATAAAGGAGGGAACCATCAATCAGCTGCCTCCCCTTCGTGCCCTGACCCAGGAACCTAACTGGCAACCTTTAGCTTTGCTTGACCACCCCCAACCAGTTGAGCCAC
The DNA here is from genome assembly GCA_004027475.1 of Anoura caudifer. NCBI lineage: Eukaryota > Metazoa > Chordata > Mammalia > Chiroptera > Phyllostomidae > Anoura > Anoura caudifer. Next base: position 32,079 of record PVKU01010364.1, on the reverse strand, counting down.
CAGGTCAGGGTGCGGGACTGGAGACAGACTTTTTTCCTTCCAAGTCCCAGTCATACCAATCAATAGGTCAATGTAGTCTTCTGTTGAGGATTTAGTTCTCCCCTCCTATTTTGTATCCCCAACCTGGAACTCAATCCCCAGGTGATTCCCAAGCAGGCAAACTCAAAACCCATCTACCCTGGGCACATGTAATAACGCTTTCATCAATGATTCATTTTTTAAACACCATTTGTAGTGACCTTACCTGTTACAGCACAGACTGAGCCAAGGGGAAAATCAGGCTGCAATCAACTTTCTGCCCAGTGACACACAGGGCTCTGGACCTGCACCAAGTTAACAGATGAAATGAAGATAAATGACCCAAACACTAAGCAGGCAGGGGGGCGCCCAGAGCAAACCCAATCCTCTTTAAAAGTGATTGATTAAAAACCCAATCACTTCAAAAAAGCCCACATAGAAGCCCTGGCTGGTGTGGCTCAGTGGATTGAGCACAGGGGATTTCCAGCCAGGGCACATGCCTGTGTTGTAGGCCAGGATCCCAGTAGGGAGGCATGCAAGAGGCAAACGCACATTGATGTTTCTCTTCCTTTCTCCTTCCCTTTCCCTCTCTAAATATAATCTTTAATACAAAAAAAAAAAAAAAAAAAAAAAAAAAAAAAAAAAAAAAAAAAAAAAAAAAAAAAAAAAAAAAAAAAAAAAAAAAAAAAAAAAAAAAAAAAAAAAAAAAAAAAAAAAAAAAAAAAAAACACACAGAAAGTCGTTAGCAGTTAAGTGGTAAACAGGGGTAGCTCTCTAGGGCCAATGCATCAGACAAAAACTGGCTAGTAGTTTAGTTTGATCAACAGGGTCGATCTGATGGGGAAAAAAGTTAAGTCATCACCTGCAATGGCCATATTCGAGTCACAGAAAACAGAACTCAAGGATAGCCCCATATTTAAGAGAGAAGCAATCACTACCTCCTCCATTCTCCAGATTCTACGTCGGTTCAGCCATGTGGGCATGGGCACTTAGAAAAATGTGCACATCATTTCCCAATCCTTTCCCAACCCTGGATTCATCCTGGTCCACGCCAAGTCTGCTTTCTGCCAACAGTAAACCTGAGAAGAAACACAAAACATGAGCTCCAATCCGCTGGATGCCCAAAGAAATAAGGGGTTAGGAGCTCTCAAGCTGGCATATCAGACAGAAACTGGCTTAGAGGAGTTAGATCAACATGGTCGATCTGTCGGGGAAAAAAGCTCAGTCATCATATATGCCAGTACAAAGCTCCTGGCTGCGACAGATAAAGAGCCCTGCACCAGGAGTGAGACTTGGTTGGTCTGCTTCTACACTTACAAATTCATTCGGTATTTGAGCACGTGTGTTTCACTTACAAATTCATTCGGTATTTGAGCATTTGTTGGCAGTAAGAAAATGGCAGCTCAGACAAGTACCTGGCTTCTGAGCTTTTATTTGATACAGGCCAGCATGGCCAGCAAGAGTTGTGAGGGAAAGGTTGGCTTTTTTCCAAGTGTCAGGATGTTGCATTTTAATGCTAAGGTGTTATTGCTAAAGCCCTGAGACTTTCTGGAAGAGCAAGATTTAAGAAAAACATGTTCCACCTCCCTACTAGCCCTGCCCAGGCACATGAGTGAGTGGATGGCTAGGTCAACAGAATGTGATACTTGACTTTCCTGTAAAAATGTCATCCGCCCATTTGTAAATTTAAGCATACAAGAAAGCTGTTTATCAAGAAAACAGTGAAGGAATGGAATCTGAAATGTGCTTTAAAGAGCATTAAAGACTTACACTCCAGACACGCAACTCCCCACTGTTACCGTGTCCCACACAATCTCTATGGGCTGTAAATGCTCCTGTGTTTCTCCACTTTGCCTGTTATCCAATCCGAAGAGATTTCCTTCCTATGCTTTCTCCTGCCTCCTCTTCAAGGCTACAGCAGTGATTTTCAACCCATGTGCCTCAAGTTAGAACATGTAATACCTGACTACTTAGCAAGGGGTGCAGACCTCTTTTTTGTTAAAGTTGTCAAATAAAAGAATGACAAGAGCCAACACAAAAATAGCTGTCCGGTATGAATGAATCAAAATTATACCCATTTTTTAACAGATCAGCGAAAAAGAAAAAAATATTTTGTGTGCCGCAGAATTTTAGTAATTAAGTTATGCCTGCCATGAGACGAAAACCGCTGAAAGGCGCTGCTCCAATGTATAAAATACGCTCCAAACCGCCACTCTCTGGAGCATTTTCTCAATCCATTGAGTTTTTGCTTTCCCACGCCTATGTAGTCAATTTGGCTCAAATAAACTCATAATAGATACATTTTCGGTAATTATAATAAAGCATTCAGGGCCCTTTAAGGACCACCTAATACACGCTTTATAGGAATCGGCTATCGTTAAACTATATCCAAGCTAGGCCAGCAAAGGAAGTGGCTCCGCAGAGCACGTGCTTCCTACAGTAGGCTAGAAGACATGCTTACCAGAGGTCAGGAGACCAAGGCTCTCGATGTCTACACATCAGGGTTCCCTTGGAGGCCCAGTAACGACTCTCTTCTTCAAGACCCATTCTGCACCCTGTGATCACGCTAACCTGCAAAACAAAGAGAGGGCAACAATCGCCACCTGCCCACAGTAGGAAAAGAACATGGCCGGGCCTTTGGAGGCCGGTGTATCAGAACTAACTGGCAAGTGTTCAAAAGATATCAGCATGGTCGATCCGATGGGGAAAAAAAGTCAAGTCATCATTTTCACCAGCCAAGGACTCCTCAGGTCCGTACACAGGGGGTAGGGTTTTCCAGCTTGATCTCCCGCGAGGCCCGATGGTCTATTAGTGTCGGAGGCGAGGGCAGAGGCGATACCAAAAGAAAGGGAGAAATGGGGATCTGGGGAAAAAAACAGGTCTAAACTCACCACACATGATAATAACCCCGAGTTCTCAGGGCTGGATGATTTCGGATGAGGACGATTCGGCACAAGACACCAAAAGAGCCAAGAAGGAACTGCAAGAGCAAAAGAACGAGGAGCTTCCTAACCGTCCTTATATAACCAGAGGGGACTTTGCGCCTGCGCGCTGGACCCCAAGCGCTTCCGGTTCCCGCGGCGCCGCCCGGGAACTGTAGTCTCGGGCGGTGCTTCGTAGTTGTCAAGGCCGCGCTAGCACCGCCCCCTTCTTGTACACATTGGGCCGCCATGTCGCGCTTCACACGCACCAAGAATTCCGTCGAGTTTCCCCTCTTTCGGGGCCGGCGGAGGCTTGCAACGGCCTGGGGCGCTGTTCACCGGCCCCCTGCAGCCCCCTCCCCTCAGCCGCGCCCGCCCGAGCCGCCGCGGGAAGCTGAGGCGACGCCTGACCGCTCCTGCCGGGTCTGAGGGCGGGGGAGCCAGCTGTGCCAGGGCCCCTCCTTCTCTTCTGTCCCCGCGTCCGCCGGCCCGGCCTGCTCTCCCCTTCCGCCCCTCCCGCCCAGTGTTTGGAAACCGAAAGGAAAGGAAACCGAAAGTGCGCGGCTCTGGGAGGAACCGCGGACCTGCTTGGACCCGAACTCCAGCACCAAACAGCGGCGGCGAGAGGAGGCGCCGGAGCCGGGTGAGTGACCCCTGCCCCGCGTTCCGGCCCCCCCGCCACTCTCGGCACCTGTCACTTTCATCACTTTACATTCTCTCTGCCTTTGACTTCCGTCTTTCTCAGCGCCCGCATCTTCCACCTCGGGGTCCTGGTTCCCTCTGCTCAGCCCCCCCTCGGCTCCCCCATCATCTTCATCCCCCGTCTCTGCACCACCTCGGCCCCCGACTTCACCTTCTCTGCGCCCAGCGCCTCCATTGTCCGCCCGGGGAGAGCCCTCCTTCCCTCATCACCTCTGCCTGGGGCCCCCGTCTCTACCCTCACTTTCTGCCTGAGCCACCCCCACCCCCTCCCCTTCTCTGTCGTCACCCCGGCCATCGCGCGGTTTCTACGAAGCACTCTCCATTAGCTACCCTTCCCACCCCTGTTTCCGGGTCCCCCATCACCTCTGCAGCCCCCCCTTCTTCCCGAGGCCCCCGACCCCTTCGGCTCTCCCCACCGCCGCTCCCACTCCCCTTCTTCGTTCTGGCTACGGCGCCTTCTTCGTGCCCCGGTGGGCTCCGGGGACCAGCGCCGCCGCCATCCTTTCTTGTACCCTCTCGGGACCCTGGAGACTTCCCCCGAAACCAGCCCCGGCTGCCGGTCTCGGGCTCTGCCGCTCGCCTCTCCTCTGATACCGGTACCAGCCCGGCCGTCCGTGGTTTCCTTCTCCCTGCCCTTCGGGCCTTGATTCCCGGAGAAACCCACTGTGGTCTGCTTTTGTCGAAGCATTTCCTGCTTCTTTCTCCCCCTCCCGTGCCTTTCTCTTTCCTTCCTTTAGCCTCAGAAAATTTCTGAGTTTCTGCTTTAGGTGGGTTTTTTTGTTTTTGTTTTCCCAAAGGGAAGAAGGGATTTTTTTCCCCTGGGAATTTTTACCCCCATGGAAAATAATAAATAAATAAATAAATAAACCAAACAACTCAATATTGAACCTGAGCCAAGAGAGCGGGGTTTGATACCATGAAGGAGGAGATTCACCAAAATTTTTGCCAGCGGGAAGGAAAGGGACTCTTTTTCTGATGAGGATAAAAGCTACTCCTCATAAAATGCCAAATCTATTCACAGTTTCCAACCATGAATATTTAAAAACTTAGTGAGAAGGACAGTCTCAAAAATCCCCGTGCTGAGGACTCGGAGCCACCCGCTTTTCCCCTCGCCCTAGCCCACGGGGTGCGTGTGACTTTTGTTGGGAAGTTCCCTTAAAGGGGCTTGTGTTCCTCCAAAAATCAAGGTAGAAAGAGGAGAAGGAAAGAACTGCAGATTTGTAGCTGATTGAGGAAGAAGCATCCCGCAGGTGCTAAGCCTCCTGATTGTTGAAACATGTGACTTTCTTTGTTTTGATTCACTAGAATGGAGAACTTAGTTTGGCTGCATTCCAAAAAGTAGCATAAGGGGTAACTACTAAATAATTATTTACAAGCTGTAGAGTACTTACTGTAAGCTATAGAATGCTATATAGTATAAATGCCCAACAGGGTGGTATGTACATAGTTTTTGGGCTAACAGAAATGTACTTCTTTCTGTCCTGGCAACCATGTTTATCTGCTTTATAGAAAGGAAAATGAAACCTAACAACAGGTTAGGTGATTTGGCTAAAGGCATAAAACAAACAGTAGTTTTGAATGGGAATAAATGACACTTCCTCTACCCTGAGAAAGTGCAGGGATAAAGAGAAGGGGGGAATTTGACCCCTTGAAGTCACCTAAATTGTGAATTTAATGTTTTTATATCATCATCGAGTGTTCAGAGTCGAACACTGTCAATGATTAAAATCTGTGTTTAACTCTTGGTTAACAAGTCATTAAGATGTACTGGCAGGATTGACTTAATGCTGTTTTGGGTTTTTTCTGCCAGATGTTGTTTCAAGAGCATAATTCCTTTTAACCTGTACAGATTTCCGGGCAATTTAAGGTGGAGGAATTCAAGTGACTCAGACATGGAGGACAGAAGACCATGTCCAGATGCCAGGCCCAGGAATCCCCATAACAACCACAGAGGTGAGCAAGGTTTTCCAGCTAATGGGAAGGAAACCAAGCTCCCGGTGAAGGAGCAGGCCCACCTACAGTTGGCTGCATCTCTTACATAAAGAATGGCTCATTTCTTAGCTGCAATATGATTGACTCTGAAAAAGCAGCCCTCTGCTTTCCCCCAAGAGAATTGATGGATGGGTGCACTTCAACAAAGACAGTGATACGGTGTCAGAAATGGACGTAAAGCTCTGGGTTAGAGCAGCACTGTCCACTAGAAACATCATAAAAGCCAAAAGTATAATTTCAAAATTTTCCAGTAGCATTGTTTAAAAAAGCACAAAGAGGTAAAATCCATTTTTTTAAAGTTTAATAAAATTTAATGATTTAGTACTTATTTAAGCCAATATTCAAATATCTTATTATAATTGAATGTAGTATTGTCATAATATTTTAATAATTTTAATGTTTTTACTTATTTACCATATATTCACGTATTATTTTAAGATTTTATAAATATAAAAAATTTTAATGAGATATTTAACTTTTTTGGTATTAAGTCTTCAAAATTGTGTTGTTTTACATATCCTAATTCAGATTAATCACATTTAAGATGCTTAATAGCCACAAATACCTAGTGGCTTTGTATTTGATATCATGTGTCTAGTGTCTTAGCCATCAAAGCAAAGTTAGCTCTAAAAGCATTACTCTACTAGAGTGATTGTTCCATTTGCTAAGAACTTTCTAAAACAAGCAACCAAATGGATTTTTGCTTTTCCCTAAGTTTTCAGTATGTCATCTGAGTTTAGCTGTGGAACAAATGAAAAACTATAGAATTTTATTTTATGAGCTGTATGAATGTTGAGAAGAATGAGAAACCATCAATTTTTTGTTCTTCCAAAATGTCTAGTTTTCCAATCAGATCAGAATATTAGAAGTAGGACTTTCATTTGATACCTTGGGAATTTGAAAGTACTAATTATAAAAATTTAAAGTTCAGTAGTATACAATATTTATATTTCACCAAATACTCCTGTATGTATCACATTAAAAATTTCTCTAAAAAATGCAGAACAAGCCTTGGCTGGTGTGGCTCAGTGAATTGAGTGCCAGTCTGCAAACCAAAGGGTCGCCAGTTCAATTCCCAGTCAGGGCCCATGCCTGGGTAGCAGGCCAGGTCACCAGTGGGGGCCATGCAAGAAGCAACCACACATTGATGTTTCTCTCCCTCTCTTTCTCCTTCCCTTCCCCTCTCTCTCTACAAATAAATAAATTAAATATTTTTTAAAAAATGCAAAACAAGGAAAAATGTACATAAGTAGACAGCATTAAGTGCAATGATCATTTTGAGTATGGTATGCATTTGAAATTTATGATTTTTTTTATCAAATTATTGTATACAGTCTTATTTTTTGTTTGCTTGCTTCTAAAATTTCCAAGTCATTCTGCTAGTTGGGTCAGCTCCAGAATCATTTTTAAAGGAAAGGAAGGTGAAAAAAACTGGGCATGAGTTTGCGGGCCAAGATCCCTTATGAAATGTGTGGCAGATCAAGGAAGATAAGTTTGGCTTCATCCACTGCGTGGTGTTAGCTTTCATGTGTGTGCTGGGTGTGTCACCTAACCCCCCGCCCCCACGCACACATCCTTTCTCTTCTGAGTGTTGATAATAGGTAAATAATATGTGCATGAACTCGTACTGCAGAAAGGAACACCTGTGTTTCATTTTTCAGTTTCTTTTACAGTCTGTTATTAGATCAAAGACATCTTAGTAAAGGAAACTCCACATCCCCTTTTGCTCTCTGGGCAAAATTTAAGAAACATTGCCCTTTATAGTTTTATCTCACTTTATGCCTTTGTTGCTTATGATGTAATTGTTTAATGGCAGAACCAATGGCTCTAAAAATCAATAGGGTAGGCCAATAGAAAATTACTATTAGTGCTACTAGTAATTAATATTAATGAAAGCTTTATATGTCAGGTGCTACACTATACTAAGCATCTCATAAACATTTAATTTTTTTAAAGGTTTTCATTTCTTTATTTTTAGAGGGTGGGGAAGGGAGGGAGAAAGAGGGAGTGAAACATCAATGTGTGGTTGCCTCTCACGTGGTCCCGCACTGGGGACCCAGCCTGCAACCCAGGCATGTGTCCTGACTGGGAATCGAACCAGTGACCCTTTGGTTCACAGGCCCGCACTCAATCCACTGAGCCACACCAGTCAAGGCAAGGCAAGCTGATCTTTTTGACCCTCTGAAATAGTACCAGCTTGTGAGGATTAAGTGATACACTACAAGCATTTATTCTCTGGCATGTATTAGACACCCAGAAATGTTTATTCCTTTTCCCTTTTGTACCCTCTGAAAAAAACCTATATTTTTTAAAGATTTTATTTATTTATTTTTGGAGAGAGGGAGAAAGGGAGAGAAACATCTTTTGGTTGCCTCTTGGCCACGTCATCTGGGGGCCTGGCCCACAACCCAGGCATGTGCCCCAACACAGAATCAAACTGGCAACCTTTTGGTTTGCATGACGACACCCAATCCACTAAGCCACACCAGTCAAGGCAACAATATTTTTATAATATATACAGCAACATAGTAATCGATTTTACATTTACTATATGGTTTCGTAGAAAACCTTAGTTCTTTTGAAATAAAGCCTTAGCTCCTTGGTTGGTTTGGAAAATGAGAACATGTTCATTGTCATCCTACTGGATTTCCTTGCACCTTGATTTTTGTGCTTACCCGATATTCCCATTGTATTTAGGGCCTGTTGATGGTGAATTACCGCCGAGAGCTAGAAATCAGGCCAATAATCCACCAGCCAATGTTCTCAGAGGAGCCAACCTGCTGGGAAGGCATGCTAGGGCCAACAACCATCCTGTTCCTTACTGGCAAAGAGAAGAAAGGTTTGCAGCAATGGGAAGGAACCCACATCCGGAAAGGAGGAACCGTGGGGGACATGCCAATGATGAACCGAGAGGCCAAAGACATGGTCAGGAGAATGACGCCAGGCAGAGAAATGGCAATCAGGAGGGAAGGAACCGCAGACCACCATGGTCTGATGAAAACTTCCAACAGCGACGGGCCCCCTACCAAAAGCCTGCAGGACAGCCACAACAGGTGAAGAAACTGGGCTACAAGTTCCTAGAAAGTCTTTTGCAGAAAGACCCCTCTGAGGTGGTCATCACACTTGCCTCAAGTTTAGGACTGAAGGAGCTTCTGTCTCATTCCTTTATGAAACCCAACCTCCTTGAGCTCATTTGTCAGGTTCTTCGGAAGGCCTGTAGTTCCAAAATGGATCGCCAGAGCGTTCTTCATGTCCTGGGCATATTGAAGAACTCAAAATTCCTCAAAGTCTGCCTTCCAAATTATGTAGTAGGGATGATCACTGAACCCTCTGCTGATATTCGAAACCAGTATCCAGAACACATTAGCAACATCATCTCCCTCCTCCAGGAGCTTGTAAGTGTCTTCCCTGCCAGCTCTATGCAGGAAACTTCCATGCTCATTTCCCTCTTGCCAACTTCTCTTAATGCTTTGAGAGCCTCTGGTGTTGACATAGAAGAGGAGACTGAGAAGAACCTGGAAAAGGTTCAGACCATCATCGAACATTTGCAGGAAAAGAGGCGAGAGGGCACTTTAAGAGAGGACACCTACACTTTAGTACAGACTAAGGCAGAAGACCATGTTGAGAGCTACCGGACTATGCCCATTTACCCTACCTACAATGAAGTGCACTTGGATGAGAAGCCGTTCCTTCGCCCCAACATCATTGCTGGAAAATATGAGAGCACTGCTGTCTATCTGGATACCCACTTTCGACTGCTGCGAGAAGATTTTGTCAGACCCCTGCGAGAAGGCATTTTGGAACTTCTCCAGAGCTTTGAAGACCAAGGCCTGAGGAAGAGAAAGTTCGATGACATCCGAATCTACTTTGATACCAGGATTATCACCCCTGTGTGTTCATCATCAGGCATCGTGTATAAGGTGCATTTTGACACAAAACCACTAAAGAATGTTCGCTGGCAGAATTCCAAGCGATTGCTCTATGGGTCCTTGGTGTGCATGTCCAAGGACAATTTTGAGACATTCCTTTTTGCCACGGTGTCTAACCGAGAGCAAGACGATCTCCGCCAAGGGTTTGTCCAGCTTTGCTTCAATGAGCAGAGCCAAGAACTGCTAGCAGAGGTCCATCCCTCTGACTCATTCCTCATGGTGGAGACAACCGCATACTTTGAGGCCTATAGGCACGTCCTAGAAGGACTCCAGGAGATCCAGGAGGAAGATGTCCCTTTCCAGAGAAACATTGTGGAATGTGACTCTCACGTGAGGGAGCCAAGGTACTTGGTAATGGGAGGCAGATATGATTTCACTCCCTTAATAAATCCCTCAGCCACCAGGGAATCTCTGAAGGATGGCTTGAGATATTCTAGAGTTAATGTCTTAGACCCCAGCCAGTGGCCCTCCAAAGAAGTCCTGAAGCTGGATGACTCCCAGATGGAAGCTTTGCAGTTTGCTCTCACAAGAGAACTGGCTGTTATTCAAGGACCTCCTGGAACAGGTAGGAGAATTTTTCAGAGCACATACCATCTGCCTTAGGAGATAGGGAAGGGGCGCTTGACTCTAGATTTCTAGAGTATCACAATGAGAAGCATTCCCATGATGGGCTGGGGGAGGTAGAAGAGGGGATAGAGGGGATAACTGATGATGGGAGGAGACTGGAGTGGTAAACACACAATACGATATACAGATAGTATATTATAAAATTTTACACTTGAAACTATACAATTTTATTAACTAATGTCACACCAATAAATTCACTTTAAAAAAAAAAAAGAAAGAAACATTCCCAGGAAATGGGCATCGAACTTACTTATAAAGTTGCTGTTTGTGTTGATTTTTCAGTGGCAACTCATTGGTAATGCATAGTAATAAACCAAAATCACAAGGTTAGAGAAGACTGCTCGGGGACAAACTTTAGAAGATCACCTCTGCTTCATCAAAGGCTGTGTTAGTTTGTTTTTTATATTACTTTTAATTAAGTAACATCAAGAACAGCAGGTCCTGGAATAATGTTATTTCATTCACCATCATTTTTTAAATAACATTAATCAGTAAAAAAATCAATTCCCAGCCAGGACCACTGTCTGTGGGGTCTGCACAGTCTCCCCACGTCCATGTGGGTTTTCTCCAGGGACTCCAGTTCCCTCCCACGCCCCACAGATGTGCACGTGAGGTGAACCGATGTGTCTGCACCGTCCCAGTCTGCGTGAGTGTGTGCATGCGCCCTGGGATGGAAGGGCGTCCTGCCCAGGGTGGGCCCTGCCCTGTACCCTGAGCTGCCAGGATCGGCTCCCGCCGTCAACCCTGAACTGGAATAAGTGGGTTGGAAAAGAATTCTCTTACTTGCTTTTGTTCATCTTTCTTAAGTGTATGTGTATAGTTCACATTTATTTCAGTGTTTAATATTAGGAATATTTGGGGTCTTTATTTAGAAATTTAGTGATGATTTTGTGACCAGAAATATGCCGTAGAAACTTACTCTTGGTTCTATCAATCAGCCTGTGGGAAAATTGGCTTTGTTATATGTCGTTTTGCTTAAAGACTCAGTTTCCAAGAACCTATGAACGATGTGGAGGACTTACTATATATAATAATAGTACTATGTGCTAAGTACTGTTTTACATACCATACGTATGTGAATTCATTGCATCCTCACAATAACTGTGAGGCAGAAACATTCAGTTTTACACATGAAAAAACTAAGGCAACGAATCTGAATAGTATGTTGAAGCTCACATGGATGGTAAGTGACACACCTAGGTCTTGAACCCAGGCATTTTGGCTCTAGAGACCTGGCTCCCCTCTACTTGCTTCTCATGAAAATACGCCTCCCTATACCCTTCTGCCCATGTGCCATTCTCTAATCCTACTCTGGGATAATAACTACTATTAGCTGTTTGATATGTATCTTTTAAGATGTTCTCCAAGATTAGCACTGATATTTCTTTGTCTTTATATGTGTATTTATATGTTCACATACATATATCACACTTTTTCTATTTTTTAGTAACAAAGATGGAATGTTCTTTTATTGGTCTATAATTTTTATATAGATATATAAATTATACATGTTATGAACATTTTTACATTGTTTACACTACAGTTACATTTAGAAATGTACTTCACTCTTTTTATTATGCCTGCCTTCGCTGTAGGGTATGAATGTGCCATATATATTGTTATTATCAGTGCTGTAATAAGTACCTGTATGTCTGTGTGTGTGTATGTGTGTGTGTGTGTGTGTGTGTAGCTTTGAGTACTCCGCTTATTATTTCTTGTAATTTTTTTTCCTCAAGTGGGAATTCACATTAATAGTTACACTGGATACTACTAAATTAGCCTCCCAAAAGGACATACAAAAAAACAAAAACAGGAAGAGGTCTTTAAAAAACACTAATAAAGTAATGGCAACTCATGATAAAAAATGAATGTAACAGATGGAAAGTCATTTTCTCCCCACTATTCTCCCCCCCCATATTTATTTTTAGACGGAGGGGCAGGGTGGGAGAAAGAGAGGGAGAGAAACATCAATGTGTGGTTGCCTCTTGCGCATCCCCCACTGGGGACCTGGCCTGTAACCCAGGCATGGGCCCTGACTGGGAATCGAACTGGCAACCCTTTGGTTTGCAGACTGGCACTCAATCCGCCGGCCATTTCCTTACATTTTTTCCAGCATTATTTTATGTTTTCATTCTTTTTTTTTTTCTTCAAATCATTAGTTTTTGCTAATCTGAGTTCAGAAATATTGGCTCATTGCTAATTTTAATTTTATGTTTTAATAAAAAATGGTTCAAAAAGATTTTTAAGTCCATGTCTCCCTCCTTCTACCACCTCACTCAGTTCCCTTCTCTAAAGCAAACAATGTTGTCTTCCTGTGTATCTTTCCAGAGTTCTTATGAATATTCAAGCAAATACATACATTTATTTCCCCCCATTTTTTAACCCACTACACTAGAAACACTTCTGCATGTTGTTTTGCTCCTTTCATATTCATCCTTAGTAGTATTTACTTCTTGTTTATGTGACTTTATTATATTCCATTGTGTGGATAAATCATAATCAAATGGTATATCCATCAATAGGAAATGCTAAAAAATCACCTTACATTTGTGAAAAACAAGAAGGGGGGATTCTTTAAGTGAAAAAAGCAAGATGTAGATCAGTGAAAATAGTCTGCTGCTATTCGTATGAAAGAAAGAGAAGAAAAGAAGGAAAAACTCTGTGTAGTCACGTTTGCCTGTACATGCACTGGTGGCTATCTGGAAAGTCACCCAAGAGACTGGTGACATGGGTTGCTTTTAAGAGGAAGAGGGTGGCTGGGGGACAGAAGAGCAAGAAGGCTTTTAAAAAATAAGAATTTTTTATAATTACTCCTTTTAGTAAGTCTGTTAATTTTTCTAACTCTCCTTTTTTCTTTTTCATAGGCAAAACCTATGTGGGTCTAAAAATTGTTCAGGCCCTTCTAACCAATTACCCTGTTTGGCAAATTAGCCACCAGAAGTTCCCCATCTTGGTTGTATGTTATACTAACCATGCTTTGGACCAGTTTTTGGAAGGTAATGTATGCAAAATTGTTCTCTAACAAGACATTTATAGTCGAACCATTAGCAACTTCAGTAGCTTTCTATTGCTCTTTGAATAGAAGTCCACAGTTCTCACCATGACTTGCAAAGCTGTATGTCGCCTGTACCACCCTAACTCCAAATGTCATCTCCTACCACTTCCCGTTATCTTCAGTTCCTTGAATTCCTCAGCTTCTTTCTTGGTTCATGCTGTGCCCCCTGCCTGGCATGCACTTTTTCTCTCTACCTCTCTGTCCATCTTGACTGCATCCAGCCTGGCTGGTTCCAACTCTATTCATTCCTCAGATTTCACCTTAAATATCTCTTCACGTGCACTTTAATACTGCCCTAGGCCAAAGTTAAGTCTCCTTTTGTATTTTTCCTTCAAAGACTTAACACATATATAACAATTTATTTTTATGTAGCTGGACCCTAGACACTAAATACCATGTGGATTGGTCCTGTTTCTTGCTGTATTCACAGATCCTGGCACATACTAGGCACTGAAAAGCTACTGATTATATTAATGAATGAAAAAGTATATGATTTTCCTTTTGCTTAGAATATTATTTTCCATTCTTCTATATCCTCCTTTCACCTAGATTAAAACTTCCTTATTCTTGGAGTCTCAGTTCAAATATTAGATCCTCAAGAATTAGATCCCTACCTCATCCAAACTAGGTAAGGTCCCCAGTTACATACTTGCGACATCATGTATTTATAGTAATTAACTACATTTTCACTACAGTGATAAAATGTTTAATGTGTATATTTTCTGCCAGACTGTGAGACATAAGAACAAATAAACTGATTCTGTGTTTTCACAGCTCTATCTTCAGAGCCTAGCACATGTCTGGCACATAAAAGGAATCCATAAATATATTATGTAGAGTGAATAATAGAGAACATTCACTAAGAGTTTATTCTATGCCAGGCCCTACCTAGGAGCTATAAAGATAGTCTCTAGTTCATTCAGACTGTAGTCCTATAAGGAAAATAGTACCATTTTCAAATCACAGATGGAAAAACTGAGGATCTAGTTGAGTAACATGCCCCAGGTTACATGGCAGTAAGTTGTGGAGCCAACTAGTTGGGTCCTCAATAATAATCTGATTTTAAAGCCTGTGCTCTTAAGCACCACACTTTACTGCTCTGCAGGTCATATCATTTCTGGGGCTGTATTGCTCATTCATGGGCTAGATTTCCTATAAGTACCAATTTGTTCCCTCAGGGTCCAGCTGACACAGTACCCCAAACACATACAGCTCTTACCTGAGAGAATCCAGCGTAGCTCCTCTCTGCTGTGCTCCACTTTTCTCCACAGGTATCTACAGGTGTCAAAAGACCAGCATCGTGAGGGTAGGTGGAAGGAGCAACAGCGAAATACTGAAGCAGTTCACCCTGAGGGAGCTGAGGAACAAGCGGGAATTTCGCCGAAACCTCCCCATGCACCTCCAAAGGGCCTACATGAACGTGAGTCCAGGCTTTGGGTATTGGGGGTCACTCAAGGGGCAACTAAACAAGATAGCATTGGCTTTCTGGGGAGGCGGTCCGAGGTAGATAGGGAAGCTGCACACGGCTCTGGAGGACCCAGGTCCATTCCAGCACTACATTCTGCTAATCCTGTGGTGTGACCTTTGCCTTTGTAATCCAAGGTGGAGAACAGACAAAAAAGGGCACACTGCCCTCTCCCAGCTCCTGCCAGAACCTCGGGCTAATTCCTCCAAACCACCCATAGCACTTCTACTTACAGCCTATTGACTATCTTCTAGCTGAGCACCCATATGCCAACCAAAATTCTGAGTTATTACTGAGGGAAAAAGAGAGAAGTCTCCACCACAGGATCCTTGGCCTGTTTTTCTATAGTAGTATTTCTTTCCTTGTTGATTGGTTGGAGTCTTTTCGACATTTTAGATTAAAAAAAAAAAAAACTTTTGCTTTTAAGACTGCAGTAATGTGCTTTTGGGAAATTGGCTTATTCTCCATTCTTGCTGTTCCTGTCTTAGCTTTGATTTCCCTCAAGGCAGGGACTGAGTTTGGGGGATGAGGATGCCTCCCGATCATTTCTTTACCACTGTTCTAAGCAGATCATGACACAAATGAAGGAGTCAGAGCAAGAGCTGCATCAAGGGGCCCAGACCCTGGAGTGCACCATGGATGGCGTAGTACGGGAACAGCACCTGGAGAAGTACATTTCCTCCCAGCATTGGAAAAGCCTGATGAATGGACCAATGCAGGTAGGCGTCGTCCTGGGGGTTGCAAACATCTGTCTTGATGCAGCACTTGGAAGGAGCCTTCAGCAAAAGCAGTGATCCAAAGCATTAGCTGTTTGGTAAATTGATGCTGACGTAATGTTAGAAGTTCCATTTCATGAGAGACAGCTGAGCATACAAGTCAAGAACAAGACTCTGGAGCTAGCTTTCCGGATTGAAATCCTGATTTTGCTCTGGGCAAGTTAATTGATTTTTCTGTGCCTATTTCCTCATTTATACCCTGGAGATAATAACAACATTAAGTTGAACCACATGAAATTGCCAGTGTTTGAAATTTTGACTTGCAAAAGTGGAGTTTCTAATAGATCGACTTAATTCTTACAGGATTATTTGGATAAACAAGTTAATATTTGCAATCCTTTTAATAAGTGTGCAATAAGCGCTTGTTAAATATCGTAACAAGACAACCTAGCATGTATGTATAGAGAGCCTGGCGCCAACAGACCTAAGTCACACAGACTGATTACATGATTTGGGCCAATGTGACCCTCAAATCCTTCAACATCCATGCAAGGATGATAATAATTCCTGCCTTCAAAAAATGTTATGAAAAGGAACTAACACAATCTCTATAAAGTGACTGGCCAGGAACCTAGGGAAGTGGTACCCTGTTGTATCAGTAGATTGGTGAATTCCAGGGTAATAAACCCAAAAGCCAAAAGAGGTCAGTTAGGTTCTGTAAAAATGACTGAAGCAGGCTAGATGTGAGACTTGGGGTCGAGAGAACTGTGGCAAAGTAGAGAAAGGCGGGGCAGCAACTTACTTCTCGCTATTTGTTGCCATTTAGGAATACAGCCCCTTTGCTGCCTTAGCTCCTGGTTTTGTTAAGAGAGGCAGGAAATTTTTATTTTTAAAAGTCTGTGCAAGCCCTAACTGGTATGGCTTAGTTGGTTGGGTGTCATCCTGCAAGCCAGAAGATTGCTAGTTTATTTCCCAGTCAGGGCACATGCCTGGGTTACAGGTCCAGTCCCCAGTTGAGGCATGTGGAAGAAGCAACTGATCATTGTTTGTCACATCAATGTTTCTCTCTCATTCTTTCTCCCTCTCTTCCCCTCTTTCTATATCAGTAAAAAAAAATTTAAATCTATGCAAGTCATACTAAATGATCCAGTTGCCCAAGGGTTGCCAATTTGCAGCCACTAAATTTTAAGGGAATTACTTTCGATTTGTCAAGAAGACCTTTTTTCCTTCACACCGGTTGTCATAGAATTCTCATGACGGATCATTCTTCCTTCCTCAGGATGGTGAATGGGGTTTGTTCCAAAGCTGGAAGCATTCCATGATGCTGGAATGGCTGGGTCTGGGTGTCATTTCTTTCACCCAAAGTGTTGCTCCAGGAGGACCTGAAAATATAGGTAAGAAGTGCATGTCTACCTAGAATCACATTCTAAAGTGGAAGATGATAAAAACCAGAAGAGCATAACTTAAAATACCCAGGATATGTAAAGAGCATTAATGAATCAGAAAAGACAAATAATTGCTTAATAGGAAAATAGATAAAACATTTTTAACAGGCACATTACAAAATAGGAAAGCCTAGTGGTCAATAAACATATGAGAGGTGCTCATTAGAAACTAGAGGAATTAAAACCAAAATAAGGTACTGTGCTGTGCACCCCCCAGGTTGGCAAAAATTAAAAGGTTGTATATAACTCCACACTGATAAGAATACAAGGCATTAGGGGCTCTGAAACACTTAACTGCTAGTGGGAATAGCAGTTGGCACAACCACTTTATGACAACAGAAAAACAGAAAGACCTCAAATGTCTATCAACATCTGTACCATGGATGGATCAATTATAATCTAGTCAGATAATGAAATACTGTACAATAGTGAAAGGGAATTATAGGATATATGGCAACATACATGAATCTCAAAAACATGCTGAATGAAAAAGTCAAGTTAAGGGAAAATACTGGTCCAGCACAAATAGCACCCATTTTTTCTTACAAGATCGTAAGCATGTAATTCTGTAACATAACACTATCACACTTAAGCACACCATGTGAAAATTTAGGTGAAATGTTCAAATGAAAACTATAAATTATTACACCCATATTATTACCCTATCAACCACACACAAGCAGGCATTACTTCTGCCGGACCCTGTATATACAATATGATTTCAGTTATATAGAGTCCAAAAAGTTAAGACTAGACAATGTGTTATTTAGAGGTGATATACATTATATACAGGGTGGGGCAAAAGTAGATTTACAGTTGTATGTGAAAGTTTATTCTTGTATTATTATGTATTAATTATTGTGTTATTTTCCATATGAACAACTGTATATGGTAAAGATTTTTCCCCACCTTGTGTATGGTAAAACATTTTTTTAAGGAGGCAGTGAGTGAGACAAAATTGTACCAGAAAAGTGTATAAGGAAGCCTGTCTCCATCCCCTAGCTCTTGTCAGTGCCCTCTTTCATCCTTTGGCTTCAAGAGTCCTCATTTCTGTCCTACCTGTTCTCTTCTCTTAGCCCAGGCAGAAGGGGAGGAGGAGGAGGAAGAAGGGGAAGAGGAAGGTTCTCTGATTGAGATCGCAGAGGAGGCCGACCTGATTCAAGCAGACCGGGTGATTGAGGAGGAAGAGGTAGTGAGGCCCCGGCGGCGGAAGAAGGAAGAAAATGGGGCAATCCAGGAATTGGCTAAAGTGCTTCTGGCCATGAGGCTAGAAAACGAAGGCCCTGGGACAGCAGCTGGGCAGGAGCAAGCTGAAGGAGAGTGGGAGGTAAACTCACTTCCCTTAAAGACTTAGAGTGGGGAATGGGAGTTCTGCCTGGTGGGCCGTTACACTTTCCTGAGACAGGCCTGAGAACGTCAGTTCTGACCAGAACTGCAGTCCTTATCACCCATGTTTGTTGCAGTGTTTTCACCTCACCCTCGCAATGAGCTGAATTTACACATCTACAGCCAGACCCCAGTATATAAGGGTGAGTCTCATTTTCAAGGGTATAAAAATTATGGCCCTTAAGAGGGGCCCTGGCAAGAAATGCCAATTTAGAAAGACAGGAATCAGGTAACCAAGTGCTTCCGTTGAACTTTGAGAAAAATGCAGTACATATGGATCAGATCAAATGCTTGTAGTCTTAGTGCTTCCATGGATATTAACCTCCTACCAAGGAGAAAACAAGTCTAAACCTGCATTAAGATTTTAGAGGATTCAAGTGAAAGGGAAAGAAGCAAACCATACCGGCTGGATGGGATGCTTCACTCACCCTGGAATTTGATGTTTCTCTTAAAGCCAGAATAGTGTGAACATACACATGGCCACATACAGACTTTACCTTCCCTCCTTCCTTGGTTAGGACCCAGAGGTCCTCGGAATGCATCATGCATTAATTACTATGATGATGGAGGACTAGACACTCAAAATAACATTTTCTGGACCTCACTGTTTACTTAAGGGACTCACAAGGTCACTTTGGATGCAGTTTTTACCAGTCTGATGGCTTTGAACCTGATCTCTTAGTTCAGTTCAACATCACTATGCATGATGGGTGGAGTCATGATCCCAATACTTTGAATCGTGGATTGGGCATCTCTCTGCCACGTGGCCTCAGGAGGAATTTGTTTGGTTTTGAAGTGGGGTGAGGTCCGTAATATTGTGACATTTGTCTCACATGCCAGTTGTTTAATGGTTCATGGCCTCAGATTTAGTGACACATCCAGGGGAGAGCACTTTCTCCAAAATGGTGCCTTTAATCCACTTGTTAAACGTACTATCACAATATGATGGTGTTAAGACCATTTTAGCAGGCCCTGCATGGAATTCAGAAAGAAAGGCTCGCCCCTGTACTTTGGTGACACATGTTTTAGGAATGAGAAACAAACTGTGGTCAAAAGATACTCAGTGATGACTGGTGCCAGCACTATTGTAAGTGCTTTGCATGTATTTACCCCTTCAGTCAATCCAGCAACTCTATGCTATGAAGAAGTACTATTCTCGTCCTCATTTTATAGAAGGGATGCTCAGGCGCAGAGGTTCAGTAACTTCCTCTAGGTCCTACAACTGATAAAAGGTAGATGGGGCTTTGGATCCAGGTACACTGGCCCCAGAGGTCCATTTAGCTGCTTGGCAATGGAATATCTGTTGAGAAAGTGTGAGACACTTAAAGAAGTGCTTCAGAGGTGGCAGCCCCTTTTTTTATGTGCTGTGACCCTCTAGGGCTTAGAACAGGGCCCACCTCTGCTCATATGGTGACCCTGGCTGGTATTGATGTCAACAGATGCAGCGTAACCAGAAAAAGAAAATGAAGAAGAAAGTAAAGGATGAGCTTCGCAAACTGAACACCATGACTGAGGCCGAGGCCAATGAAATCCAGGATGTTTGGCGGCTGGATCTGAATTCTCGCTGGCAGCTTTATAGGTACAATGCGCAACACCCACCTCCCCGAGCTAGCCCGTGTAATTTCCACAGGAGGCTCCTTTTCTGTTGCTAGAATATAACCCCCCAGACCTTCAACAGTGTTAACTAATGATAGATTGAGCCATTCCTCTGAGCTGAGGTCTGGGGAGTACAGCCATGGGTTAGACGACACTTGGCTGTACCTCCTCATGGAGTTTAGAGTCTATCCAAGCAGACAAATTTGTTAATTCCACAAATAAAATGTTGCAAATGGGCATAAACACTAAGAAGAAAAAGGAGTGCTAGTAATATTAATGCATGTCTGAGCTGATCTGTCTGAGGTATCCGGGAAAAAGACATTGAAAGCAAGCTCTGAAAGAGGAGTAGATAATTATAAGGCCAGTAGGGAACGAAGAGGAGATGAGATTTTGGAGATGTCCTAGGTAAAGGCCCTGAGATGAGAGGGAGCATGTCTGTTTGAGAAAGTGAAGAAGGCAGCCAGAATGGCTGTGGCTCAGAGAAATGCGAAGTCAGGTCAGAGAGGTGCGCAGGGGCCGGGCAGTGCAAGGCCTCCAAGGCCTAAGGTGACGACCAAGGGTTTTCTCTGAAGAGCATCAAAAAGTCATTGGAAGGTTTTATAGCACGGTAGTGACATGATCTGTTTTACTTATAAAAGAAGACTCTGGAGAATTAGGAAGGGAAGAAGGCTCAGCCAGGGATATATGGGAAGAATTTGGAGAAATTCTTGAAGCTTTTGTGGGTTTTTTTGTTGTTGTTATTTTAGTTTTAGAGAAAGAGGGAGAGAAACATCAATGTGTGGTTGCCTCTCATGTACCCCCCACTGGGGACCTGGCCTGCAACCCAGGCATGTGCCCTGACTGCGAATTAAACCAGCAACCTTTTCGTTCACAGGCTGGTGCTCAGTCCACTGAGCAACACTAACCAGGGCTCTTCAAGCTTTTAAAGTCCCTTACTCTTTTTCCAGTATTTAACCTCTATTCTTTATCCTGCCCCCTTTTTTAGGGGGCACCTCTTAAATACATGTCTCTACACATATTTTTGTTGGGCATTTTAGACTCGGGTCCCTGCACATCTGGATCTTTCTTTTTCTCTGTGGCTTGTAAGCTCCTCAGCGGTCTGGGTTTCACTTCGCACAGGGCACAATGAAAGGGGTTCTGCCCTCTCAAAGAGCTCGTGGCTCCCTCTACCTATTCTTCATATTCTTTAGGCTGTGGCTGCAGAGGTACCAGGCTGACACCCGCCGAAAGATCCTCAGCTATGAGCATCAGTACCGCGCATCAGCAGAGAGACTGGCTGAGCTGAGACTCCAGGAAGACCTGCACATTCTGAAAGATGCCCAGGTCATAGGAATGACAACCACAGGTAAGAAAACATAAGTAAGTTTACCTGCTCCAGCCATTCTCTCCTGGTGCCAGGCTCCTCTCAGATGATGTAGGACAGGTAAAGTGAAGCTTCTTTAGTAGGTTAGGGGAAAATACCATGAAAAGCTATTGAAAGTAAGCAAGCTGTATTTAGGGAACTGTTGGCAAAATCCACCTACTTGTTCCTGTTGCGTTTGGAACCCCAGTAATGACCAACATGGGTATGATGCTCTGGTGACCATCCAGCAGCACTTGTTCTCTCATTCAGTAGTCACCGTAGCCCTGGATGAATGTGAGGGGCTCAGTTGTCACAGACCCAGAAATCCAGTGGCCTGGTGGGTCCAGTACATCATCTCAGAGGAGCCTCTTTTCTCTTGACTTGAGGTGCTGCCAAATATCGCCAGATTTTGCAGAAAGTAGAGCCTCGGATTGTCATTGTGGAAGAGGCTGCCGAAGTTCTTGAGGCCCACACCATTGCCACATTGAGCAAAGCGTGCCAGCACCTCATTCTGATTGGGGACCACCAACAGGTAGGGCTGGAGCCCCTAAATATGGGCTTGCTGTCGGGGGGGTAGAATTAATCAGGAAGACCCTGGCCTCTGCTTCAACAGTTCTTAAGCCTATTAATGGCTTTCTTTGATTACTCTTTCCTTTACCTTCTAGATTTGAGGTATATTTTAGAAGTAACATCATCCATTTCATCTGTTCCCTCTACTATTTTTCTTATCCACCGTGGCCTTTTAAGTGGACTGTTGAAATACCATGTTTCCTGCCCCCCTGCTTCCATTTTTGCCACCTTCTAATCCATTCTTAATAAAGGTGCCAACATGAAATTAACAACAAAAAAGTCAGATCATGTCGCTTCCAGCTCAAAACTCTCCAGTGGTTTCCCATTGCACTCAATATAAAAATCAAGCTTCTGCCCTGGCTGGTGTGGCTCAGTGGATTGAGCACTGGCCTGCAAACCAAAGGGTTGCCAGTTGGATTCCCAGTCAGGGCACATGCCTGGGTTCTGAGCCAGGTCCCCATTGGGGGGCATGAGAGAGGCAACTACACATTGGTGTTTCTCTCGCTATCTCTCACCCTTCCCCTCTCTCTAAAAATACATAAAATTTTTTTTAATGAAGTTTCTTAATGTCATCTACAGTATTCTCCGGGTTCAGCCTGCTTCTCTGACTTCACTTCATACCACTGTCTCTTGCAGTTACCGTGTTACCACCCCTGTCCTTCCTGCTCCCTCATGGCTTGCTTTTCGAATGACTGGCAACTTCTTCCATGCTGGCATCAACTCAAATGTCAGTGTTCAGAGAGGCATAGCTAAAGAACCTGCACCTCCGGGCACTGTGTCCCATTGCCATTATTTCTTGCCTTCCTGGCCCTTGTCTCACTCTTTATTCGTAGTCTCTTAGCACTTATAGCACTACTTGTACATAGAAGGTACTTAAAAAATATTTGATAAGCAGGTGGATGGACAAGTGAATTATGTTTTCAATAGAGAATTCTCAGACATGTTTCTTTTCTCAGCTGCGCCCCAGTGCCAACGTGTATGATCTGGCCAAGAATTTCAACCTTGAGGTGTCCCTCTTTGAACGGCTAGTGAAAGTAAACATTCCCTTTGTCCGTCTGAATTACCAGGTGAGAAGCTGGGCCTGTGTTACTACGAAATGTCTAGGAGAAGGCTCCTGGGAGCCTGCCAACTGCCAGCAAGAAAGTTCTCATAAAAATAAAACTGGTTTAGTAATGAAATGACTCTGTCAGACTGTTTGTTTTCTGTTTTAAAATACAGCAAGGTCAGCTTGTATTGAGTTTGTACTGGATGAAAGAGCCATTTATATTTTCTTTTTTTTCCCTATTATTATTTTTAAATGTTACCTCCCCAGATTTTCCACCTGTTCTTTAGAAAACTGCATTTATTCTGCCCATGTTTCTGAGGGCATACATGTCTTGTTTCAGCACCGCATGCGCCCTGAAATCGCGCGGCTTTTGACCCCCCACATTTACCAGGATCTAGAGAATCATCCCTCTGTTCTCAAATACGAGAAGATTAAGGTGAGTCTGCCCTACCCCCCTGCTGCTGCCAATCTGATGCTGCTGTCAGCAGCCTAGGAGCCTGTATTTTCCTTAGGATGAGAAGGGGCTTTCAGAAGGGCATTGAGCCAGCTTTTTAAAAATAGTTTTTAAGAGGAGGAATATGATAAAATTTGATAGTATAGACCTGGGTTTTGAATCCCAGCTCTGCCAGTTAGTAGCTGTGTTACATTTTAGCAAGTTATATACCAATTCTGAGTATTAGGGTCTTCTGTACAGTGAGAATAATGGCTGCTGCCTCATCACATTATGGGATTGAAGGAGATGAGGTATGTAAAGCCATCAGCACAGTAGAGTGCTTATAAGTTAGCTCCTCTCTTGTCGTCATAGCTGCTGCCTATTCCCTGACCTATAATGGTTGGATTGTGGATGGCTATTATAAATATTAATATCAAAAACTAAAATACACATAAATTCTTTATCTATTTCACTGTGTGTCAGTGCTCCAAAACAAAGCCCATGGTGACTACAGAATCAAACACTGTGGTGCAGAGTATACAAAAAAGCCTCAAGGTCTGTCTATCTCCAGAACAGGGTCAGTGGTCAACGAACGTGGAGATAGAAAGAAAAAGCTGCCATGAGTGAACTTACTAACATGTCACTTATTTTCTTTTTTAGGGGGTCTCTTCCAACCTTTACTTTATAGAACACAACTTTCCTGAACAGGAAATCCAAGAAGGCAAAAGCCACCAGAATCAGCATGAGGCTCATTTTGTCGTAGAGCTGTGCAAGTACTTCCTGTGCCAGGAATACCTGCCCTCCCAGATCACCATCCTCACCACCTACACTGGGCAGCTGTTCTGCCTGCGCAAACTCATGCCAGCTGAGACGTTTGCTCGTGTCAAGGTCCATGTGGTGGACAAATACCAAGGGGAAGAGAATGACATCATCCTCCTCTCACTAGTACGGAGCAATCAGGAAGGCAAGGTGGGTTTTCTCCAAATATCCAACCGCATCTGTGTGGCCTTGTCCCGTGCCAAGAAGGGGATGTACTGCATTGGAAACATGCAGATGCTGGCCAAGGTGCCCTTGTGGAGCAAGATCATTCATACCCTTCGAGAGAACAATCAAATAGGCCAAACGCTCCGGCTGTGCTGCCAGAACCACCCCGATACCTATACTGCAGTATCCAAAGCGTCTGACTTCCAAAGAGTGCCTGAAGGAGGCTGCAACCTACCCTGTGAGTTCCGACTGGATTGTGGGCATGTCTGCACCCGTGCCTGCCACCCGTATGACCCCTTGCACAAGAAGTTCGAATGCATGAAGCCATGCCAGAAGGTCATCTGCAAAGACAGACATCGGTGCCCCCTTGTTTGCTTCCAGGAATGTCAGCCCTGTCAGGTGAAGGTGCCCAAAATCATTCTTCGGTGTGGCCATGAGCAGATGGTACCTTGTTCCGTGCCTGAGTCTGATTTTTGCTGTCAAGAGCCTTGCCCCAAGGTCCTGAAATGCGGGCACAGATGCAGCCACCCATGTGGTGAGTCCTGTGTGCAGTTGTGTTCGGAAATGGTCACTGTGAAACTCAAGTGTGGGCACAGTCAACAGGTGAAATGTGGTAATGTGGAGGACCTCATGTACGACCTACCAGTCAAGTGCACCACCAAATGTGGTGCCATCTTGGACTGTGGGCATCCTTGCCCTGGCTCCTGCCACAGTTGCTTCGAAGGGCGCTTTCATGAGCGCTGTCAGCAGCCCTGCAAGCGTCTGCTCATCTGCTCACACAGGTGCCAGGAGCCATGCATTGGCGAGTGCCCACCCTGCCAGCGGACCTGTCAGAACCGCTGTGTCCACAGCCAGTGCAAGAAGAAGTGTGGGGAACTGTGCAGCCCCTGCGTGGAACCCTGTGTTTGGCGCTGCCAGCATTACCAGTGCACCAAACTCTGCTCTGAGCCCTGCAACCGACCCCCATGCTATGTGCCTTGTACTAAGCCCCTAGCTTGTGGCCACCCCTGCATTGGTTTGTGTGGGGAGCCGTGCCCCAAGAAGTGCCGTGTCTGCCACCAGGAAGAAGTCACCCAAATCTTCTTTGGCTTTGAAGATGAGCCTGATGCCCGCTTTGTACAGCTAGAAGACTGTAGCCATATCTTTGAGGTACAAGCCTTGGACCACTACATGAATGAACAGAAGGATGATGAAGTTGCCATCAGGTTGAAAGTCTGCCCAATATGCCAGGTGCCCATCCGTAAAAACCTGAGATATGGAACCAGCATCAAACAGCGACTGGAAGAGATTGAAATAGTCAAAGAAAAGATCCAGGGCTCTGCAGGGGAAATCGCAACCAGCCAGGAACAACTTAAGGCTCTGTTGGAGGGGAAGAGTCTCCTCCACCAACTGCTTCCTGATGACTCCCTGATGTTGACAGAGAAGCTGGCCCAGAAAAATCTGTCAGTGAAGGACCTGGGCCTTGTTGAGAATTACATCAACTTCTATGACTACTTGGCTAGACTGTGGGATTCCCTGAAAAAGGTGCATTTCTCGGAACAAAGCAAAGTGAGGACTCGACTAGACCAGGTCCATGAGTGGCTAGCCAAGAAGCGTTTGAGCTTTACCAGCCAGGAATTGGGTGACCTCCAAAATGAAATCCAGAGGCTCACATACCTGGTGGACCTCCTGACCCGCTGCAAAATGGCGGAGGGGAAAGTGAGTGGTACTGTAGCAGAAGAGGTCTTCATTGTCCGCAGAATCCTTGAGAGAACATGTAAATTCACCCAGGAGGATGAGCAGCTTGTGCAGGAAAAAATGGAAGCTCTGAAAGCCACCCTTACCTGCTCTGGCCTGGGCATCTCAGAAAGAGAGCGTGTACAGATCGTCAAAGCCATAGGTTTACCTCTTGGCCACTGGTTCAAGTGCCCCAATGGCCACATCTATGTGATTGGCGATTGTGGGGGAGCCATGCAGAGGAGCACGTGTCCTGACTGTAAAGAAGTGATTGGGGGAGTGAATCATACTCTGGAAAGGAGCAACGAGCTTGCTTCTGAGATGGATGGAGCCCAGCATGCTGCCTGGTCTGACACAGCCAACAACCTGATGAACTTTGAGGAGATCCACAGGTTGATGTAGGAAGATGGCACACGGCTGCCTTTCGCCCTGACCACTGTACGGCTGGGGTTGGCTCCTTTATGAAGGAATCAAAGTTTGTTTTTTATTGTCTTTTAGTCTTAGCACCTACTTAAGGATCCACTTTTAGGGCTTGCCCTCATTTGTTTCTAGATTAACCCCTGCGCTAGAGTAAGCACTTTACCTCCAGAACTGAGAACAGAGTTAACAGATGTATCTTTTTTCTCTCCTGCAAGTTAGTGGACAGACTCCCTGGAGCATGTTTGGGGCTACACAGTAGTATCTCTGGGTCCTGACTCCATCAGATGTTTTTTCTGCACTGCTCTGGGGACAGAGTGTAAGCTCAGTGAAGAAGACTCATTCTAAGTGCCAGGCCTTAACTTGCAGACTAACTTTCATTCTAATAAACCGAAGCTCAGAGGAGTTATGTATGAACTGCTTTCAACGAGCACAAGAATCCCTCTTGCCCTTCTCAGGCACCCTCACTCCAGGAGCTGAGGCATGTGATAAGACAGACTTCACTAACTCTGACCCAGTTACATATGTACTGAGAGCGAGAAAAATGTGACTACCCGCAACTGGGTGCTTATGCAAGAAGCCCAGGCTAAGGAGTGATCCTCGTCCCGTACCCTTTCCTGTGACTTGCGCTTTGGGATGGTGGTTTTTTTGCATGTTACAGGAAAGGTTTAGTAGCAGTGCTGGGTCCCTGGGGTCCTGAATGGAACTAAACTCATGTGTGGTAGCAGCAGCACCTGTCCTAAGTGTGACCCTTTATCCCACCACCATCTGTTGCAGCTTCTGCCTGTGCAGGGTTAGCATGCCAACAGCTTCTGCAGGCCCCAGACCCACGCCAGAAACCAGCCCCCAGGCCTGCCTCCTGCATACAGTCTGTCGGTCCATCGTTTCCTAGAACACTTAGGCATCTCAGGTCTTTCTAATGTTGGTGAGAAAAATATCTTTCCTATGTACGCATTTCCTTTTTTGTCTACTATGCACTTTAGCCTCTAAAGCTAATAAAAACCAATTGCAAGAAATCAATGGTCCATGTCTGTCCTCAAGTGTTAGAAACAGCTCAGGTGGCTTGAGACAGGATGGGGATGGGGGCAGTTTTGTTTCTGCAGTTTAGGGCTTTTATGTAGCTGGTCAGTCTTTTTTACTTGTGCTAAAAGCGATTTTTTTTCAACATGTACAAAAGGGTATGTATATATACTTGAAGTTTGCTTCTCCAGAGGCAACCTTGCTAAAGCTTTATGAGTCCTTACAGAGATAATCTATGCATATGCAATGTATAGCCCTTAAGAACGAACAAAAATGCAGTTCTGCATTTTGCTTTTGTAGCCGGATGACCTAACTTGGGGATCTTTCTGTAAGCACATACAGACGGTGAGCTGAACCACATTCCATCATGCAGGTGTGCCATTATCTGCTGAATTAGAACCTCCTGTTGGCAACTGTTAGGTGCAGCCTAAATGAATAGCTTTGAGCAGTCTTCAGTGTGAGGGTATGTGCTGCTAGAGAGCATCAATTTTTTTAGCTGGGAGTGGCAGGGGTGCTCAATGAACTTGAAATTATAAACTATTTTCTTAAGAGGTACACCCTAGGTTTCATCTAATTCTCAAATGGACTTGTGAATCAGAAAAATAAGAGCCCTCAATCTTCGGGGTAAAATTTTTGGGGTTTTGAGGGTATGGATTCAGGTAGACCCTGGTTTCAAGAAAGTTAATCCATCTGTCCAAGCCTGTTTATCTGCAAAATGGGGTAATAGTACCTGCCTCACAGGGGTGTAGAAAATGAAATACAGTGCTCATTTCATTCATTACATAGAATGTCTTATACACAGTTCATGCTAAGTGACAGCTTTTCGTTTTAGGATGTGAAGAGAATGAGAATTCCTCACTCCACATCTAGCTTCTCTACAGGCACAAAGATACATTCCAAGTACACGTGTCAAGGACCAAGCTAGTGGTCTGGGGGGCAGACTGTGTGCTTTTGAGAGAAGAGAGGAATAAAACAGCCCACAAAATACTTCTTGCATTTGGTATATTCTTTATGTAAAAACTAATCAAGAGGGAGCTTTGGCTGACCAACTTTTTTAATGTACAAGTGACACAGACTCAAGTTTAAAGAATTTTTTTTTACAAATAGAGAAAAGACCAAGCCAGGATGACTTCCCACAAGGAAGGGATCTAAGGGCCACCCCACGAACTTCTTCAGGCCACCACGGCTACTTCCTCCTTTTGTACCTATTAAGAAAATCAGGGGGGGTCAAATACGTGGTGATGGGAGACTAGAAGGGGTGGTGAGCACACAAGGCAATATACAAATGAAGTACTATAGAATGGTACATGTTATTAACCAACGTTACCCCAATAAATCTAATTTTTAAAAAACCAACAGTAAAAGACCAACCCTCAAGGGCAAAAAGAAGGAGGAGCTCCTTTCCCATGATGAAAGGTTTCTTCCCCCCAAACCACAAGCATTACCTCGAGTTAGATTTAAAGTTTCCTCCTCGTCTCTGGTGGGGCAAGCCTAACTGTTTCCTTTCTTCAAAGGAGGGGCTGTGGGTGAAAGGACAAGACGCTGAAATGGCAAGCTGTTAGAAAAGTGGGTGGTCTCACCCTCACCCCATCCAGCTCCCACACGAAGCAGCAAGATCAACAGATGCATCATTTTCAGGTCCTGAGGGTCTCAGTCCGTGTGTTTCCACCTGATAATGTGGGTTTGTGGAAATCAGGGCCCAGCTTTAAACAAGACAGGAAAAGGCCCTCCCTTCTCATGTGCAATATGTAATAAAAGTACTTGGGAAGCATAGTCTATCCCCACCCCTACCCAGGCCTAGGGGATCGCGAGGAGGAGTAGACATCATTCCCAAAGGCAAACCAGGATCCACTGGGGTTCCATCACTCTCCTGAGGAAAAGCTCTATTTCTGAACCAGAATGTGTCTTTGTACCTCCAAGGCAAAAGGGCCTCAACACCTATTTCCTCCTGTTCTCACCCTGGGGTCCACAGATAGGCTGGTGAGTGGGCAGGCAGACAGAAGCCCTTGAAATGATAAGCTATAGGTATATGAGAATTGGGAGTGGGGAAGGAGGGAGAGAACTCATAGCTTTCATCAAAATACCAAGAGCTTCATAATGACTTAAAACCCTACCCAGCGCGATACTGTTTCAGGGCCTTCTTGCTCGTGTTGGTGAGTTCTTCATCAAATACAGATTTCTTCACCTGTTTATGCTTCTTGGCTGTACACAGACAGAACAGGTTAGATATGTCCTCTTTGGCCCAAGCTCCTAAATCCCCTTAAGCTCAGGGTAATGGTTACAAGTTCAGTGGATGCTCTAGACTCATGATTTATTGACATGAAGCCGAGACAACAGATTCTGGCAGAAAAGCGATAAGGAATAAGCAACACCAGGTGTGAAGGAACTGCTCCAAAGCATTTTTGCAGAGTCCACAGTGAAATGGACCACTTACATGTGAAATGGGCCAAAGACCATCTTCACCTCACTCTACGCCGACCCGCATGCACCTCCAAGTGGCAACTGGTAGGGACTTAGGCTCCAGTGTCCAAAAGGCCTGGTTTCAAATCCTAGCTATTCCCACTAACCACCGGGTCACTTTACCACTTGGAACCCATAAAGGTAGAGCTGTATACACTAGTACATACTCGTTACCCAAAAACTAGGTTCTTATCATCATCCTCTCATTTTCTCCCTGACCACAAGTGCAGATTGCCGAGAGAACCTCCCTACCAGCTCCTGTGGCCTCCCCATATGCCTACCGGGGCCTCTCGCCGGCTCCTCCTCAGGCATTGCGCGGGCTCGCTTGCCTCTGCGATTCCTCTTAGCCAGCCGCTCAGCAAACATCTGCGCCTTGAGGATTTCAAACTGGGACCTTTCCTCTGCCTGGAGAGAGGAGGACGTGTGAGTATGGGACAGACCAGGCAGCCTCGATTCCGCTGGGCAAGGACCCAGCTCCAAAGGAGAAGCCACTCACCGTCATCTCCCCCTTTTTCTTGGTGTCCTTTATAAACTTCTTCCTTTTCTTCTTTCCTCTTAAGGCCAAGTCAAACTCCTGCAGAGCCTTAGCAACTGGGATGAGAAGAGGGCATGAGATTTCAGGTACTGTTTTGTATCTTTCTTTAAACTTACATTAAGAAGTGCACATTTTCTTAAAAGATTTTATCTATTTATTTTTAGAGAAGAGAAAGGAGGGAAGAAGAGAGGGAAACATTGATGTGTGAGAGATATTAATCAGCTGTCTCTCACACACCCCCAATGGGGACCTGGCCCGAAACCCAGGCATGTGTTCTGACTGGGAATCCAACCAGCAGCCTTTGGTCCACAGGCCGGCACTTAATCCACTAAGCCGCACCCGCCAGGGCAGAAGTGCACATATTTTAATACGGTACATAAGGGCTTAAAATGAGAAGCAGCAATCAGTTCCTTTCTTGGTGATTAGCTCCATCTTACTAAATAACATGCTTGTTCCCCTATTTCTTGATTAATCCATTTGAGACATTCATTATCTATCTCCATCCATTGTGAAAGATGAGGATTTAGTTCACTTATCCCCTACATGCCTCCCCACAATATAGTTATAACTCTATTTCTAACACAGAAATTTAACATACATACATCCTAATATTTTATCCCATCATATATAGGCAGTATTTCTTTAATTATTGGTACAACCTCTTTGGAGGGTAATTTTACAATCCCTGATAAAATAATAAATACATAAAATGTCTGACTTACAAATCTACGTTAAGGAATTTATCCTGCAAATCAGATATAATTATTTAATTGTGAAAGGGCATCTGTACAAAGTTATTCACTATATGACTTGTTAATAGTAGCAAAAGATTAGAAACAACCTCAATGTCCCTCAACAGGGGACGAATGAAATAAATTATAATCAACCGATTTGATGGAAGACCAGACAGGTATATTTTTTTTAAAAAAGGAAGGAAGGAAAGGACGGAGGGAGGAAGAGAGGAAGAAAGAAAGGAAAGAATGGAAAGAAAGAGAAGGGAAAGAAGGGAAACAAGGGAGGAAGGAAGGAAGGAAGGAAGGATGGAAGGAGAAAAAGAGAAGGTGGCTATATATGTGCCTGTAGAAAATGATCTCCAAGCTACAAAATTAATAGAAAAAAGCAAGGTGTAGGACTTCCGGCCAAGATGGAGGTGTAGGTGGACACACTGTGCCTCCTCCCACAACCAAAATTAAGGACAACAAAAATTTAGAACCAAAAAAACAACCAGAACAGATAGAAAATTGAATGTATGGAAATCTGACAACGTTTCACCCAGACCAGTAAGAGGGGCAGAGTCGGCAGCTGGCAGAGAGGGGTCGCAGCAGGTAAAAGCAGTGGCTAGTGGTCCCGGACATGCAGGCAGTGGCTGGCACACCCCAGGCGCGCAGGCAGCGGTTACCGGGCATGGGGAGGCAACAAGCAGACCCAGTGAGGTGCACAAGGTGGCTGACTGTGGTCACACATTCGCACACAGATAAACCAGGTGAAAACAGGCAGCTAGACAGACTGCGCAACCCAGGGTCCCAGCGCTGGGAAGTGAGGCCTAAAAGCACGGATTGAAAACACCACCTGTGGGGGTTGAGGTGCCAGGAGAGAATCCCAGTCTCACAGGAGAGTTTGTTGGAGAGGCCTACATGGGACGTACACAAGGCCACCCACACGGAAATCAGCACCAGAAGGGCCCAATTTGCTTGGGGAAAGTGGC
>PVKU01010363.1:0-52793 GCA_004027475.1 Anoura caudifer | reverse complement strand
AAAAAAAGAAAGAGATCCAAAAGGTAAGATATTGTAGGATTCTTCGATTTATATGAAATGCCCAGAATAGGCAAATTCATAGAGAAAAAAGACCAACAGTTTCCAGGAATGAGGGGAGGGAGGAATAAGAAGTTACTACTAATAAATATAAGGTTTCTTTGGGGAGTGATAAAAATGTTCCGGAAGTAGATAGCGGTGATGGTTGCACAATATTATGAATATACTAAAATCTACTGAATTATATACTTTAAAATGGTGAGTTTATGATGTGCAAATTATATTTCAATTTAAAAAATTAATTTGAGTTGCAGCATAGACCTAGATATAAAAGCTAAATCTATAATGTTTCTAGAAAAAATGAGTTATAGCTTCAGAACTTTGAAGTAAAGATTTCTTAACAAGGATACAAAAGGCAGTAAAGCATGAAAGAAAAAAAGGTAAATTGAAAGCCACTGAAAATTATAGACATTTATTCTTTAAAGTACAGGGTTAAGAAAATAAACTCTTCCAGGGTGGGTGAAAATATTCTCAATACGTATAACTGACAAAAGACTGACAAGAGAACTCCAACCAGTCAATGTAAAGACAAACGACTCAATTTTTTTAAATGGCAAATGGTTTTGGATACTTCCCAAGGAAGATATACAAATAAATAGCCAATAAGTACATGAAAAAGTGTTCAGCAGCATTAGCCATCGGGAAAATGCAATGTAAAGTCACAAAGAGATAGCACTTCACAGCCACTGGGATGGCTAAAATTAAAAAGCCTGACAGCCCTGGCTGATGTAGCTCAGTGGATTGAGTGTGGCCTGTGAACCAAAGGATCACGGTTCAATTCCCAGTCAGGGCACATGCCTGGGTTGCAGGCCAGTTCCCAGCAGGGGATGCATGAGAGGCAACCACACACTGATATTTCTCTCCCTTTCTCCTTCCCTTCCCCTCTAAACATAAAATAAATTAATTTTTAAATAAAATAAAATAAAAAGACTGACAGTGAGAAATGTTGACCTGGATGTGGAACAAATAAAATTATCCTACATCACTGGTGGGAGCATAATATGACATAAACCACTTTTTTAAAGTTTGGTGATTTCTTTTAACATTAAACATATTCTTTGAGGAACTTCTACAGCTAGGTAATTGCCAAAAAGAAATGTAAACATACATTCCTTTTCAAAAAGCTTGTAAAATGTTGCTCATAGCAACTTTACTCATATTAGTCAAATGTCCATCACAGGTATATGGATAAATACCTGGTAGTATATTAAATGTGTAGGAATACTACTTAGTAATCAAAATGAACAAGCTACTTATACATAAAACAACATGGAGGAATCTCACAGACATTAAAACACTGAGCAAAAGAAATCAAGTGGTAATGGGAGAAAATATTTCACTGGCAAGAGCATGCATGTAGATATTGGAAATAATCTCAGTATGAAAAGTATAGAAACTAGATGAAGAAAACTGTAAACATTTTATTAAATGGCATAAAATTCAATCTGAAAATATGGAAAGACATACTATTTTCTTGCATGGGGAGATATTATAAAAATGTAAATTCCCTCAAAAATAATATATAAATATAATGTAATACCTATTATACTCCAATAGGTTTGTGGGTTTTTTTTAAGATTATTTATTTTTAGACAGAGGGGAAGGGAAGGAGAAAGAGAGGGAGAGAAACATCAATGTGTGGTTGCCTCTTGTGTGTCCCCAACTGGGGACCCAGCCTGCAACCCAGGCATGTGCCCTGACTGGGAATCAAACCAGTGACCCTTTGGTTTGTAGGCTGGCATGCAATCCACTGAGCCACACCAGCCAGGGCAAGTTTGACTTTCATTTTAAATGTACATTTGTACAATAATATTTTAATTTTTCCTATGACACTTCCTGTAACTTGTGAGGTAACACAATAAACCAAAAGTAGCTTCATTATATCTATGTTATTCAAAATACTTGTTTATGTATTCTATCATAGCATATTCAATTAAAAGGGAAACTAATATAAAAACTGGCTTTCTCAGAGGTAAAACTGTCATTATTTCCAGATCACATAATAAAGAGACTCCTAAAGATATCACCAATGAAATTACTAGAACTGAAAAATGAATTCAGTAAAATAGCAGGATCCAAAATAAAGAGCTAGAAATCAGTTGTATTTTTATGCATCAATAATGAACTATCAGGAAGGGAAACTAACAAAACAATTCCATTTACAATTACATTAAAAACAATAAAATACCTAGGAATAAATTTAACCAAGTACATGGAAGACCTGTACTCAGAAAATTATAAGATACTGAAGAAAGAAATTGATGAAGATACAAAGAAATGGAAGCATATAGCATGTTCATGGATTGGAATAATTAACATCATTAAAATGTCCATACAACCTAAAGCAACCTATAGATTAAATGCAGTTTCTATCAACATACCAATGACACATTTCACAGAACTAAAAAAAAAAAACATCCAAAAATTTATATGAAACCACAAAAGACCCCAAGTAGCCACAGCAATCTTCAGGAAAAAGTTAGAAAAAATTAAAATAAAATAAAAATAAATGTAGAAACAAAAAAATTCTTCCTCATTAATAATTGCTTCATCCAAAATGTCCTATAAAATAGGGTTCTTTTCTGTTGAATATAGTGATCTTTAAATATAATTTCTATTTCTAACCCTGTGGCTACTTATTTTGCAATGCTGCAGCAAGTTGCAAAACAAGACATTATAACCTCTTGAAAAAAATTCTAATAACTACTTTATATACGCATTACTGCAATCTCCATACGTACACTTTTATTTTGTCATAACCTACCAAGTTTAATGCCTGAACTTGAGTAGTTCTTGTCCCCGAACTCAGGCAGGAGAGTTCGTATTTGTATAAATTCCATAGGGACAGGCTCCAGGGACAGGGTCAAGGCCATCGCACACTGTGAACTCCATTATTTCCTCATTGTGGAGTCTCTGTTCTTCCCCGAAGCTACAGATCCTGCTCCCAGTGTTGCTGTTACTGCTGACACTACCCTCCACCCATTGACAGCCCCCATTTGACAGACGCACTTTATAGCCTGACTACCTTGGGGCCCCATGTGCCCCACACTGCCCAGAAAAACCTGTCTGTGCTCACATTACCTTCCATGCTTATGAATCTGAGCCTGGGAGTGCATATGCTACCTATCCATGCTTCACTGTCTTATCAGTCTTTATTTACAAGACACCAATCAAGGATATAATTATTTGAGAAGACAACAGCAAAGCATTAAGACAAGTGTGGCACCCTTCTGGGAGTGGGGATCCTATGCGACTGCACAAGTTGCACACCAGAGAAGATGGCCTTGGTGCCAGGTAAGCTTATTTGTATCTAACCAATCAATGCACACACAGGGTCCGGCAGAAGTAACGCTTGCTTGAGCGCGGTTGGTAGGATAACAATATTAGGCGTAACGATTTATAGTTGTAATTTGAACATGTCACCTAAAATGTCATGTGGTGCACTTGAGCGTGATAGGTCTGTTACAGAATGACGCACTTATGATTTTGTAATAAAAGATTTTGTTAATAAAAAAGGGGCGTTACTCATCCCGGACCCTGTATATGAGGTATACGCCATACATCTGGTGCACACTCATAGTATTATTCCCAGCCTCTCCTAAATGGGCTCAACGCAAGGAAAAACTTGGTAGTAGAAACAAGTGACTGTTTCTACTAACTAATCACCAAGATCGCTGTATGCCTTCATATTTTTATATCCATTATCTCACAAGTGCACCACAACCCACTGAGTTGAGAGAAAGGATTATTGGCTCTAATTAATTAATCCTCACAACAATCCATAGTGGTCTGAAAGTATTTTTAACACTGTCTGACATATAAAGTCAGAGGTTAAATGTCTTTTCTATCTACCTCCCCAGGCTGTTGGAAAGATTGAAGTAAAAAGTGATTATGGGAAGGGCTTGGTCAACAGTGAAGTAAAAGCACATATATGGAATTAGCATTATCCTTTCCTGGGGATGCCGTATGGTAAGAACAGGGGAATTCAATTCAAGTTCACCTCTAACTAATTAAAATCTCACCTTTGAAATGCTAAATCTTTTCCGCTCAGGTTACCTGGCCAAATAACATAACATCACTGCACCTTAATCCAACTTTGTTTCCATGGTCTGAGCCCATTCAGTAAGTGCAATGTGCTAGTTCTGGAAAAATGTAATTATGCAACCAGCTAAGAAAAATCTCAAGTAAATTAGGAAATGACTCTGAGAGATAGGAAAGAAAAAAATACTCTCATGTTTGCAAATTAAACATTACTATAAAATTAGGTTAAAAGGTAAATCACAATTGAAATGATCAAATTTGTAGAGCTCAAGGGCAATGAAAACATCACATGTCAAAAATTTGTGGAGCACAGAGTGAAATTTAAGGCTTTAAATACGTTTTGCAGGAAACAACATTTTTTTAATGAGTTAGGCATTTATATAAAGCAAATCTAAAAAAACAGGAGGAAGTAGATAATTCAGGTAAAGGAAAAATCAAGGAACTAAAGAAAATAGAAAATTGAAGATTAAAAATCAGAAAGCTGGTTCTTCGAACAAATGGTAAGATAGGCCTCAGGCAAGAAGTTTTTTTAAGGGGAAGAGAGAGAGACAGAGCTATGTGCGCACATGCGCGTGCGCACACACGATGTCAATGACCCCCAAAAAACAAAGAAACCTCTAATAAAAGACTTACATACCTAAAAAAAGACTTAGAAAATGATCTGAATAAATGCAAAACCATTCTAAGATCTTGAATAGGAAAACCTATATTATAAAAGGTCAATTCACTCCAAAATGATATATAATCTCAATGAAATTCCAATCGAAATTCTAATAGCATTATTTGAGGAACTAGAAAAACTCACTCTAAAATTTATATGGAAAAAGCAAGAGAGATCCATGATGGTAGCACAGCAGGTGGAAGTTACATGCATCTTCCCCTGGGACCAAACTGGAATTATAACTAAATTACAGAACAATCAGCCTGAGTAACCAACTGAAGATCAGCTGAACACAAGTCTTATAACCAAGGACTTACAGAAGAAGCCATGTTGAGACTGGTAGGAAGAAGGGAGATGTGAAAAGGGTTGGCCCTGTTCCCAGAGGTGGCAGCTGAGAATCTGGAGGGACATCTCACCTGCAAAGATTCCCCCTGAGGAGTGAGGGTTCTTATCCACACGCCAGGCTCCGCAGCCCAGTGCACCAGAGCCAGGAAAAGGCACTCGCATAACATCTGGCTGTGAAAATCAGTGGGGATTCTGTCCACCAGGGAGAGACAGGAGTCTGCTAGAGATGCGGCACCCTCTTAAAAGGCCATTGCACAAAATCTCCTTCATGGCCACTCATCCTGGGCTCCTGAAAAGGGAGGGTGGCATGAACAAGAGTCCTGTAAGGAGAGACTGGGGTTTGTGGGTCTGGGGAGAGAACTGAAAGGGCAGCCACCAGCATCCCTGCACTGAATCCCTCTCCCACACCGCAGATGCCATCTGTCTTGGGTGGACCATTCCCCTCCATATGGCATCCACCCGGGAGAATGCAATAGCTACAACCTCCAGACTCCCTGTCTCCCCACACTGCAGAGCTCACACCGTGCATCAGAGTCAGCTGCCTGGGCTTGGGGTAGAGTGATCCGGGAAAACTAAGAGTGTTTCAGTGACTGAGTTGCAGGGCTCCAGGGTTGGCACAATTTGTACTCCCCCACCTTCCCTCAGCCTGACTGGTGCTGCCCCCGTGAGCGATCCACCAACCCAGCACTCTGGACTCCTGGCAGCCCTGCCCTCCTGAGCAAGAGATCTTGAGGAGATCTGGCCAGGACTGTCAATATACTGAGTTGTGTGCTTCTAAGTTGGGGGCCATTTTTCCCTCGCATGCCAGGCTTGTGAAGAGCCCTCCCTTCACATGGCAAAATACTGGCCTGTTTGGGCCTGATAAACTCCGCTGGCCTCACATGGATGACTCCCTGAGACCCTGCACCACAATAAATGTCTGTAGGCACCCAGAGGGTGGCAGCTACACTTGGTGCACCATGGGACTTTTGCTGAGTAGCTTCAGACTCAGCACTGGCTCCAAATTTGAACTTAAATCAACCTGGTGACTCCCTGAGAACCTACCTTATGCCACTTGAATACTTCCAGAGGCTCTTTCAGTAACTGAACTTAATAGGCAGTCAGCAAGATGAAGCAGGCAGAGGCAAATTTTGGGGTGCCTTGAGCTTTTTGCTGATCAGGCCCCTGGGCTCAGTAGTGATGGAAGCCAGACTTGGTGAGCAGTCTGGTCCTTGTCATATACATACAGGCCTGGCAGAGGCAGCCACAAACTATGGATCACTTTGTAGCTCAAAGCAGGTTGCCCAGGGCCAGTCACAGGCAGCATCTGACATTGACCTGCGCTAGAGTCCCTCACCAGAGGCCCAGAACCAACATACTCAAGGGTATGTTTCATTAACATCAGAGGAGGATGCAATTAATTGCACAAGTGGCATATCTGAAGGGAGCTCTCCG
Source organism: Anoura caudifer (assembly GCA_004027475.1). NCBI lineage: Eukaryota > Metazoa > Chordata > Mammalia > Chiroptera > Phyllostomidae > Anoura > Anoura caudifer. Next base: position 46,255 of record PVKU01010363.1, on the reverse strand, counting down.
GGCAGCTACTAGACCCTGCTGAGTTGAATTCTGCTTTGTATGGTCAGCACACGCATAGCACCTTGTACACTGTGGTTGGGGTCGATCCTCACAGTCATCTAGCCTGAGGGTCAATCACAATCACTGATGGGTTGATGGCAATTAAGAATTAAATACGAAAAGAGTCGTCACATAACTCACACAAGGGACATTCCTGGAGCACCCAGCTTAGGTGGCCAACAAGACTACTCCACTGGGTCCCACAGGACATATACCACATAAGACCACCCCACCACAACTGGGAAATACAGCAGGTCTGAATAATAAACAGAAACAAATGCAAAGAGGCAGCCAAAATGGGGAGACAAAAGAACAGGCCCCAACAAAAGAACAGCAGAAATCTTCAGAAAAAGAAATAAATGAAATGGAGCTAAGCAATCTCCCAGATATAGCAGTTAAAACAATGGTTATAAGGATGCTCAAAGGACTCAGGGGAACAATGGATGGACCTGGTGAGAACTCAAAAAGAGAGATACGAAGCATAAAAGAAGACACAGAAACTATACAACAAAAACAGTCAGAAATGAAGACTACAATATCTGAAATGAAGAATACACTTGAAGGAATAGAACATGAGGTTACATGAAGCAGAGGATCAAACAAGTAATTTGGAAGACAAGGTAGCAGAAAATACCCAATCAAAGCGGCAATAATAAAGATGAATTTTTAAAAATGAGGATAGTTTAGGAAACCTTTAAAACAACATGAAGTGTTAACAACATCCAAGTCAATTTAATCTAATCAAGGCTCTATATCTAACTACCTAATTACAGGAAATATGGAATATAGAGGAAACAGACAACAGCAATAGATGTAATCAGCCAAATCTAGTGTGTCGGAAATTCTAAAGAACAAATAAAATGATTTATTCAGCAAATAAATGGTATAAAAACAGAGCGTGGCGGGTGCTGTTATGAGAGAGAGAGAGAGAGAGAGAGAGAGGAGCGGGGGAGAGAGGAACTTAAGAGACGGGCTGACCGAACGCGATGTGTAGATCGTGCTTGATTGGAACCTAATTCTAACAAAGCAAATCTAAAAAGCAAATTGAAACATGTTTATACAAGCAGGGAAATTTGAACATGGAGCGGAAGATACTGTTAAAGAAATATTCTTTTTTCTATAGTATGTGAAACGATATTGTGACTCTTTTTTTTTTTAAGTGTCCCTTACTCTTATCCCGGTGGTCACTCAGGGCAGGTCACCATCTCGCCCTGGCAGGGTTGACTTGTTAAAGGAATGAGTTGGCCGACTCCTAGGTAAAGATTTTCCTTGGCTGCTTAACTCATTAATAGTTTGTTAGGCAACCTCTTACTGGATGTATCAGGCTGTCACTGTTACCGACTGATTAATCTTAGCACACCCAAAGTGGGACAACTAAACATAATGTGCCTCCAGATTCGATGGACCATGGCCTAACAGGATGTTTGACACAGAATAAATAATATTTGGCTCGATAAAACTTGTTACAAGTGGGCTGCCATGGTGGCCCTGGCCTCACCCTTGTACTCCACCAGTTCTCCGTGGCTACGATGCTTCCCACAGGACTGTGGCTCAGTCTGACTGTAGCTGTCTCAGCTCAGGCTTAGAACCACGTTTGCTTGACTTTATAACACTGTTGTTCTTTCTGCTGCCATTCCCACCATCTCATTGCTAAAACTATGACATAGCCTGATTCTACTCCTATGACCCAGCGTTGCCTCTTTCCTTGCTCCAGGTAGAAGCAGAATTTTCCCTTCGAAGCATGACAGCTCTCTTGTCTGACTTTGGAGGTTTAGCCTAGAAGTAGTCGTAGTCCCTCTGATACCGCTTCAGGCGGACCTACACTAAGTTCCTCTATAGATCAAGGAAGAACTGATGCCACCTCGTCGAGCTAGGAGTGTCTCCCTCCTTGTGTTTCCCTATGGACTATGCCACTTCTTTAGGTTAACTCTACACTAGGGCACCAAATGGCTCTTGGGCGCCTTCAGTTGTGTCTCATCTCAGTCTGACTTCCTGAGGAACCCCCTTCACCCCTGGCGCTTTCTTTGTGCATGGGAAGAGGACTGGGAGGTTGTTAATTTTGGTGTCACTGAAGCCCAAACGTTAATGCCCAAAACCATTTTATTGCTTCCCCTGGGGGGCTTAGAAAGCTTCATTAAAAAAGAACCCCTGGGCCCTGGCTGGTGTGGCTCAGTGGACTGAGTGCTGGCCTGTGAACAGAAAGGTCGCCAGTTCAATCCCCAGTCACAGCACATGCCTGGGTTGCGGGCCAGGTTCCCCAGCTGGAGGCAGGTGAGAGGCAACCATGTCTCTTTCACACATCGATGTTTCCCTCCCTCTCTTTCTCCCTCCCTTTCCCTCTCTCTAAAAAAAAAAAAAAAAAAAAGTAAATAACTAAAATATTTTTGTAAAAAGTACCCTAGGGATCTGCCTCTGTATCACAGAATTCCAGAGCTCTGCACGCAGATAGGCCCATCCAGGACACTCACTACTCAGAGAGAAATGAAAAGCCATCTTTCGCTGGAACAAAAATGAAACACAACAGGAGGAGGCGGCAAGCACAGGCAGCGTTAAGAATAAAAGGAAAAAGCTGAGCAAGCAAATTAAGGCCTTTTCTCTGAAAAGGAAAGCCAGGCAGAGGTACCATAAGAGCTCCTAATGCTAAAGTAGCGATTAACAACTAAAACGGAGCCTGAACAAGAGCTGGACACAGCAGCGCAAGATTTCAGCCTCCAGCACAAAGTTGAGGGTGAGTGAAGGACATAGTTTACTTAATCATGGTAAGGAATATCGGTTAGATAAAAGGCAAGCATTGTAAACCGTCATACTTCAGTCATCTAATTAATTTATTTTGGTAAATAGATGATAGATAGATATAAATAGATAATAGAAATATATGCTGGGGCGGTGGGCTGGGATGGGCGTAAAACACAGAAAACTGTACAAGAACAACAATTAAAGTTAAAAAAAGAAACATGTACGTACATGTCTATTGTCTATCTTTCCATTAAATATGTATGCATAATATTAAATCTTGTTGAAATCATATTTGCGTTATTGCTTTCGAGAGTTCATTGTTGGTTTTCCAGAAAAAGCTCGGACTAAACCATGTGCTCAGTTTCTTGTCCTTGGTTATTACTTAGGAGAAATTCACAGTGCCTAAACAAAAAGCATCACTTTCACTTGGTTGTACATTCCAAGACTGCAGCTATGTTGCCCAGAAAACAAACCAATATGATATAAAGGCAAACAGCACCAGGACTAATGGTCAATGAAGAATAAAGTGATCCACATCCATTTTGGCCTCTCCAAATGATTTGACTAAATTTAGATGACCTCCTCAAGGTAAGTTATTATGCCAGCTCCCATCCCACACACCCCAAAACTGAGAAAGTGTCCATTTGGAATCTATTCGCAGAATGAGTATAGTTTATTTTTTAAGCATTGAGCAAGCACCTGATAGCACTTACTACGTTCCAACGCCTACAATTAACACATTATAAATAGATATTAACTCATTGAATTTAACTAGGAACATTCTGTATGTCCATGCAGGAAGCACGCAGCCACCGCTCCTTACAAACTTCCACACTGACCTCCTTACTCTCAGTTTGTATGTATGTGTTCCAGGGAGGGTGTGGGGGGGGGTATGTACATCGCCATTGAATCAGACCCCCACATATTTGTAATAAACACTTGGCAGATAGAAAGAAACCTTTTCAAAGGCTATTTATTAAGCTCCCAACATCCTTGGGGTGCTGTGTTGGGCACTATAATTACAGGAAACATTTTCGCCTCTGCTTCTTTTCTGACCGCCGGCTGGGAGGCCCAGGGAGTGGGCCATGGTAACCACTCTTCATTTTCCTGGGCCATTGTGACCTTAATGAGATCCATTCTGATTGCAATTAGAACACTACGCAGCAGGTGAAGCCATATGGAGCGTGGTCATCTTGAACTGGGAGCTGAAAAGGGGCTTTTGTCTATCCAGCTCTGCACTTGTATTTTCTAAAATCAAGTCCCACCTGGTCCTGCCACAGCCCTGTAAGAAACAGGAATTGTCTGAAGGCTAAAGCTTCAATCCATGGCTGCATTTACAAATAGGAAAAATAATTGCTGAGTGCCTACTGTATGCCAGGTGCTGTGCTAGGCTTTTTCTCATGCCATCTTTTTTTTTTTTAAGATTTTATTTATTTATTTTTAGAGAGAGGGAAGGGAAGGAGAAAGAGAAGGAAAGAAACATCCATGTGTGGTTGCCTCTCACATGCCCCCCACCAGGGACCTGGCCCACAACCCAGGCATGTGCCCTGACTGGGAATAGAACCAGCAGCCCTTTAATTCGCAGGCATGCGTTCAATCCACTGAGCTACACCAGCCAGGGCTCATGTCATGTTATTAACCTCTCAGTGAGCCAGCTATCATAAGCAACATTCTCCTGAAAATAAAGCCCAGAGAGGTCATCGGGCTTGCCCTAAGTTGCACAGCTTGAACGGGGCAGCTCCAGGATAACCATTACAGCACCAAGCCTTCTCACTCTATTGCTTAAATATTTTCAATTCCAAAGGGAAGTTGCCATTGCAATCTTAACCTTTCTGAGGTTGTTTTTTTTTCCCCATTGTTTGACTTGAATACACAGATTTTCATAAAAATCCCTTTTGCAGGGGGCCCCTAAGCTCTTTTTGCACCATATTATGGGATAACTGACTGGGGGAAACTGTGGACTAGATGGAAGCCACCACAGTCCACTTGTCCATGGCATCCTCCATTCGGAGAAGTGGGGGAGGGATGGAGAGAGGACACGACAGTAAATAGGCTGGAAATCAGACCCCAGAATCACAGATATCATTGTGAGTCTTTTCTTTCTTAATCCTCACCTGAGGACATGCTTATTGATTTTAGAGAGAGGGGAAGGGAGGGAGGGAGAGAAACATCGATGGGAAAAACATCAATCGGCTGCCTCTTGCACGTGTCCCAACTGGAACCGAACCCGCAGCCCAGGCAAGTGCCCTGACTGGGAGTGGAACCCACCACCTTTTGGTTTACAGAATGACACTCCAACCAACTGAGCCACACTGGCCAGGGCCATATTATTCTGAGTCTCATACAGCTCGTCAGGACTACTATCCTGATACAGGCTGGATAAACTGAGGTATGAAAATCTCTTTCATTGCACACAATAATGTTTTTATTGGAACCATATTACCTCTTCCCTCCCTCTTCCTCTTTGCCCTGCTCTCCCCACATCTCTCCCCACCATAGCTAACCCAGCCAATAGGATAAAGGAAACTTAGAGTCCGCAGTTCAGGGTCACATTGGTCTATTAAAGCCTAACAAAGAGTGAGGCTTTATGCAGAGGAAAACAGGTTTACCTTGAATTTGTGAATTGAGAGGCTTTTGAAGGACCCAGAAAAAACCTTTAATATTAGGCAAACCTATTTTTCCATAGACTGCAATAAAACAGTATTTAATTCTAGGTGGCCACGTGGCCTAGCATACTCACCCTGAGAAGAATGTGCACTACGCAGAGAAAAGAGCTTAGGTTCTAATTAGAGAATGTAATTACTGGGTATAGACAGCAATAAATGACAGAATTGTGTATTTGTATGTAAATATGTAAAATGATCAATAGGAAATTGAATTATTTTCTAAAACAAGAACAAATGACTCTTCTCAAAACCTGTGTGAATTCCTGTCATCAAAGGAGTTCATTCACATCTCCCCCGCGCCTCCAAAAAGCATGTAACAACTTGCCCGGTTTTCTGCCCAAGCAGTCCCCTACCCAAACCACTGTCCCCACACGCAGGCTCGCCCCTGCTCAAAGCTCAGGACCAGTATTGCAGCCTCTTGTCATAGTGGCTTTAAGGCGCCCTATTTGATATTTGGGGGACCAGGCATCGGGTCAGCTTTCGCTAACCTTGTGCTATGCTAGGAACTGGCCTTCCATCTTAATGCCAACCCAAGATGCTAAATCTCTGCCAGCCATCTATCTGTACCTGGATCTCTATTCTGAAACTCTAGCCCTTAGCCTCTACCTTCACCTGCTCAGTACTTCAGTCTAGAACCTGGGAAAACAACGCAGAGCCCCAATGGTCTCCTCTTGCAGAGAGAGATGCCTTCCCTCAAACCCTAAACCAGAGCCTGGGCCCTCTTCTTTACATTGGCAGCCTGCCTTCCTGAAGCTCTCACAATGCTTCCCTGATGTCATGCTCCGCCTAACTCACAGCAATCGCCTCCCCACCCCCCGTTTCGCTACCTCATTCACGCCAAGTAAGTAGGCTTGGTTCAATGTCATCAAACTCTTCTGAGCCTGGACACTTGCCTCTCCTAAATCTGAACTTCCAATAGAATTGCTTTAGCAGTGTCACTGCCTTGCCCAGTCAGTCACCTGGCTACGGGCACGGAGGCAAAAGCTCCAGCCCTATGGACTCAAAAATTTGGGAAGAAGAAATTGTACTTTTTCCAGCACCTGGCTGAACCACTGCAACGAAATGGTGACTACAGCGCAAGGAAACAGCCATCCTGACCATTCCTACTGGGAAAAGAAAACAAAACCACTCAAATGTGCTTGACTTTTTCCCCCTTAAAACGTCTCTTCCTCTATAAAAATAAGATCATTATAGCAACATAAAATTCCTAAAAGCAGGGGGAAAAATACCTATTGCCTAATACCCAAAGCCAAGAACAATCTTTCTCTAGCCTTTTGCTGTCTTCAGCAGCTGCAACCTGTTTTAGAGTAAATTTGGAGCATCTTAATACCCAATGAACAACTGATTCCTTTGCCTTGTCAGCTATTGTAGGCCTTCCCAAGGGATGGAGCAAACTGATACAAGAGGAGTGAATTTAACAGCTACCCTTGCCCTGCCCCCATCCCACCCCTGGATTCCCCATCGTCAGAGACAAGGAACAACAGTATAGGCGCACCTCCAAAACACCACCATTTGCTGTGTGCTTACTGATCTTCCACTTTCAAGAAGCTCACAGATTAATTCAAGAAAAATAGTGACAATTGAACGTTGTTGAATGTTGTGAAGTAAAAACACCAGTGGAACCAGGCTTAAATCTCACCTCCATCTCTACAGTAATAGACAGAACCTGGAACCTTTCTTTGTCCTCCGGGCCAGAGATTCTTCATTTGCAAGATGGGGGATTTCCACTTCTTTCTAAGGAAAACCCCAGGTCTGTTTTTGCCATGTATAATGTGCATCCACATTTTTGTGCACATTATACATGGGATTATCGTACCCATGGTATGTACTCATTATATCCATGCATAATGCACATCCTTATTTTCTCTCAAAAATTTGGGCAAAGAAAGTGTGCATTATACACAGCAAAATACGATATTTGAATTCCAAAGGTCCCAGGGCCTGCAAGAATTGCACTTGAAGGCCCTGGCTGGTGTAGCTCAGTGGATTGAGTGTGGGCCTGTGAACCAAAGGATCGCGGTTCGATTCCCAGTCAGGGCACATGCCTGGGTTGCAGGCCAGTTCCCAGGGTGGGATGCATGAGAGGCAACCATACACTGATATTTCTCTCCCTCTCTCCCTCCCTTCCCCTCTAAAGATGAATAAATGTTTTTTAAAAAAAGAATTGTGCTTGAAGTTTTGTCGCCGGTTGAGAGGAGGGGTCAGGAATAACAACTGAAAATCAAGGTCAGAGTTCTGAGGTGTAAAGTCCCAGGCACCAACTTTCTGCAGCATATCATTACCCATGCTGATGGGACAAAGCCTTCACTCTCCTGGCACTAGGAACACAGTGACCCAGTTTCTGAATAATGTCAGAAATCATAGGAAATCCGAAGAGCATACTGAATTCCATCCTTGAGAGACCACTGACACCTTTCAAAAGTGATGAGAGACCATGGACACGTAATAACAGCTAACATTTGTTTAGCACTTACAATGTTCTAGGAACTGAGCTGTAAAACAACATTTCAAGAAACAATCAACAACCTAGACTTCTGGTCAAGATGGAGGCATAGGTACATGTGGCTTGCATCCTCGCACAGCCACAGCAAAATTGCAAGTAAAATATAAAACAACCATCACTCAGAACCATTATAAAATCGAGCTGTATGGAAGGCAGGCAACTAAGGAATTAAAGAAACCACATTCATCCGGACAGGTAGGAGGGATGGAGGTGTAGAGATGCGCAGATGTGGAACCAGCTGGTCCCAAAGCCACTGTGGTGGGTATAAAACAAAGGGATATCTCAGAAGCAAGGGACCCCACGCCCACGCCAGACCACCCACTCCAGGGTTCCAGTGCCAGGAAGATAAGTCCCCAAAACTTCTGGCTGCAAAAATCAGTGGGGGTTGGGACAGTGGAAGAAACTGTGGGATCATCAGGCCTTGCCTCTAAAAGGGCTTCACTCCACACATGAACTTACTCAGACTCACTCCCTCTGGGTTCCAGCACTGGGACAGCACCTTGAAAGGTACCAGGGGCATACAGGGAGGAACCAAAGTATCTGGCATCAGGGCAAGAGCTGGGGGACAGCTTCCTCCCAGGCAGACCTGCAGACAGCAGCCATTGTACCTTTTCTCCCCCACAGTGTGGCGGCATCACATCTGAGTCTCCATCAACCTGGCTCACACCATAATCCCTGCCCTGACGATTACCTAAGGGTCTGCCCCATCCAATTAGGGGTCCACCCACACTGGTAACAGAGGCTTTTCCATACGAAGGGCTGGGCTAGGCATAGGCTTCAGACCTTCCCAAATCTTCTCAAACAAGCAACAGCTGAGCCCAGCCCCACCCCCATACTTCTGGCTGAGTGGCCCCAAGCCCAGCACTAGCAGCAGCCATCTGCAGACCGCTTTACAGCTTACACCAAGGGGTCCCAGACAGAACACAGGGGGAGACTGAATTTGGCCTGCACCACCCAGGAAACCCCAGAGCCTGCACACCCAGCAGACAGTTACAGACCACATTGGAACACCACCGAACCACCTCCACAAGCCACAGAGGGAGGTAGTTGCTGGTCAGGAGTCACAGCCAGTCCTACCAGCTGTCAGGACTAATCCTGATTGCTGTCAGGACCTGCTGACAGCAATCAAGGCTCAACTACAACAGGAGGGTGTACTGAGTCCACACAGAGTGTGCACCTGGAGTACCCAGCTCGGATGATAGGGGAGGCAGTGCCACTGGACCCTACAGGACACCTACTACTTTAGGCCACACTACCAAGACAGGAAGCCATAGCAGTTCTACCTAATACAGAGAAATAAACACAGGGAGGCTGCCAAAATGAGGAGACAAAGAAACATGGCCCAAATGAAAGGACAAATCAAAACTCCAAAAAAAGCTGAACAAAATGGAGATAAGCAATCTTATCAGATGCAGAGTTCAAAATACTGGTTGTAAGGATGCTCGAAGAACTTAGTGAGGACCTCAACAGCATGAAAAAGGTCCAGTCAGAAATGAAGGATACATTAGTTGAAATAAAGAAGAATTTATAGGAAAACAACAGCAGAATGGATGAAGGCAAGGATCAACTCAATGATTTGGAACATAAGGAAGCCAAAACACAACCAATCAGAACAAGAAGAAAAAAGAACCCAGAAAAATGAGGACAGTATAAGCAGCCCCTGGGACAAATTCAAACGTTCCAACAGTCACATCATGGGGGTGCCAGGAGAAAAAAAAGAGCCTAAAAAATTGGAAACGTATTTGAAAAAAAGTAATGAAAGGAAACTTCCCTAATTTGGTGAAGGAAACAGACATACAAGTCTAGGAAGCACTGACTATCCCAAACAAGATTGATATAAAGAGGACCACACCAAGACACATCATAATTAAAATGCCAAAGGTTAAAGAAAAAGAGAGAATCTTAAAAACAACAAAAGAAAAGCAGAGTGTTACCTACAAAGGAGTTCCCATAGACTGTCAGCTGATTTCTCAAAACAAACTCTGCAGGCTGGAAGGGATTGGCAAGAAGTAGTCAAAGGGCTGAAAAGCAAGGAAGGAGCTACAACCTAAATTACTCCATCCAGCAAAGCTATCATTTGGAATGGAAGAGCAGATAAAGTGCTTCCCAAAAAAGGTAAAACTAAAGGAGTTCATTATCATCATCAAACCATTATTATGTGAAATATTAAAGGGACTCATTTAAGAAAGATAAGATCAAAAATATAAATATTAAAATGGCAATAAATATATAACTATCAACAATTAAATCTGAAAAGCAAACTAAGCAAACGAGCAGAACAGAGTCAGAATCAGTCATGGCTGGTATAGCTCAGCGGATCAAGCACTGACCTGTGAACCAAAAGGTTGCCGATTCCATTCCCAGTCAGAGCACATGCCTGGGCTGTGGGCCAGATCTCAGGTTGGAGGTATGTGAGAAGCAACTGGTCAGTGTTTCTCTCCCTCTCTTTCTCCTTCCCTTCCTTTCTCTCTAAAAAATAAATAAAATCTTCTTTAAAAAGAAACAGAATCATAGATATGGAGAACATTGGGATGGTGGGGAGGAGGATCTGGGTTAATGGGTGAAAAGGTGAAGGGATTAAGAAGTACAAATTGGTAGTCACAGAATAGGTAGGGGCATGTTAAGAGCAAGTATAGGAAATAGAATTGCCAAAGAACTCATATGCATGACCCATGGACATGAACAAAGGACAGGGGAATGTCAGTGGGAGTGGGGTATGCTGGGTGCAAAGGGGCAAAGGGAGAAAATTTGGGACAACTGTAATAACATAATCAATTTTTAAAAACCTGCCAGCTGCCCTAGGAGACCTGCAAAATGCAACTTATTGCTCCCCTCATAGAAGGAAAAAAATCACCTTAAATTTGAACAGGAAAACAGTTAAAGTGATGGAATACCATTCAACATTTTAAAAGGTTTTCAAGTAACAGCTAATTTAAATAGGAACATTTGTACATTTCAATGTTAAGTGAAAAAAACAGGATTCAGCAATATACAAAGAGTGTAATCCCGATTATTTTTAAAAGCAACACATAGCTTTGGCTGCTGTGGCTCAGTGGATTGAGTGCCGACCTGCAAACTAAAGGGTCACCAGTTCAATTCCCAGTCAGGGCATGTGCCTGGGTTGCAGGCCAGGTCCCCAGTAGGGGGTATGCGAGAAGCAACCACACATGGATGTTTCTCTCTTTCTCCTTCCATTCCCCTCTGTCTAAAAGTAAATAAATAAAATCTTAAAAAAATAAAAGCAACACATGGATAGAAAAAAGACCAGAAAAAGATATATCAATAACATTAAGAGGAGGCAGGACCAAACCACATAATTAATAGGATTCAGTGCAAAATGAAAATGTGCAGTCCCTTGTTCAAATAATTAAGAATTATTTTAAATTATTAAGAATGCCAAGACAGCAACAGTAGAACATTAAAATGTGTGTGTGTGCGGGGGTTCTTTTTGAAGCTTCCTAAGCATGGGTTGCATGCTCAGGAAGCTGGCTGTGGTGCCAGTTAGATATTTCTAGGTGTTAATATTGTCAGCAGTTGTTTTCCTTTTTGAATTTGCCTGTATTCTGCAAGTTTTACTAAACAAACATGTATTACTTTTATCTTGAGAAAATATGAGTGATTTCTAGTGAAGCAGTAAAAGTTAACAGATACCTATCTTTATAAAGTAGCATGATTTGGAACACGAGCCACACTATGTCACAGACAGGTGAGGGCTGAATCTGGGATGCAAGGAGAAGTGGAAATCTCACCAGAGGGGCAAAATCAGAAGCTACCACAAGAAGAGAAGGAGAGGGAAGGGAAGCCTTGTGCCCCAGGACTGAGAAGATGAGGACCTAGCTGGCTGCAGAAACAGTCCCTGCCCCAGTCTAGGCAGCGGTGAATGATCAGCCCCCGGTAGAGGAAGTCCTCACTTAACTTTGTCAATAGGTTTTGTGACTTTAGGCGAAATGACACATAATGAAACCAATTTTGCCACAGGCTAATTGACATAAACAAGACTTAAGTTCCTGTGGCACCTCATCAATATTAAATTAAAACGACATTGAACCAAATGACATTATTCAGGGGCCTGCTGTGCAGGCAAAAAAGCGATGGTTCCACAAAAAGCAAGAGTTGCTGGTGGTGGTGGCAGTAATACACCCTTACAGAGTGGCAAGGCACTAGCCCATGTAACCCATAGTGGTCACATGCTGAGACTATGCCAAGAAGTTTAATAGTTAAAACTAGTGGCTTTCTGCCCCAGCTGGTGTAGCTCAGTGGATTGAGCACGGGCCTGTGAACCAAAGGATTGTGGTTCAATTCCCAGTTAGGGCACATGCCTGGGTTGCAGGCTAGTTCCCCGAAGGGGATGCATGAGAGGCAACCACACATTGATAATTCTCTCCCTCTCTCCTTCCCTTCCCCTCTAAAGATAAATAAATAAAATCTTAAAAAATAAATAAATAAAGTCTTTAAAACTTAGGTGATATAAAGTGGTCCGCCTATATTTCACTAATCCACTTAAACTAAATAAATTTATTTAATTAATTTAATTAATTTGATTATTTTATTTCTGTATTATTAATTTAATTATTTAATTATTTGTCTGCCTCTGCCCAACTTGAAAGTAAGCTCTACAAAGACCAGGATTTTTGTTTTGTTCACTATCCTACCCCAACCCCTAGGAACATGCCTTGTGGATGAAGTAATATGCAAGTTTGGTCCAATTCTTATCTCCTTTTGTGCAAAGCAGAGGAAAGGGTTAGTAATAGATAAGGTGGGTCAAATCACAAGTAAAAGCTAAATGGAAAAAAAATGTCCTTGTTTTTGAATTCCAAAGGGAACATGAGGGGTTCCTTCTCCTTATTCGGTCGGTACCTTAATTATTCAGTAGCTCAGGTGTGAGCAACACACCTATCTGCATCTCATTAAGATCATTCAATTATTGGGATTGCGCAGAAGACCGTCTTTCCTCTTAGCTTCACAAGGTAATGCCAGACACCACACAGTTTCAGGGTCATTCTGAACTCGCATTAAAAATGCCTGAGCCTGCAGCTTCTGGGAACAGGTGAAAGAGATAAAAGAAATACAATTACTGAGAGCGACCATGAGCTGAGAAAGGGTTAAATAAGGGGCCTGCAAATGAAAACAGCCCACCCCAGATCCTGCTCTCAAGCTGCACCTGTCTACCCTGGAGCAGATGACGCAACAGCCCCCTGTGCCTGGGGCCTCTCACTGCAGACTCCTGATGCCAAAAGGCCTCTGCTCTACATTTCCTGCCTAATCCCTTGTACTTGAAGGAGGGAAATGGAACCACAAAATGTTTCTCCCCCTTCTTTTCAGACTAGCCCCCTCTCACCAGCACAATAAACAAGAAATGTCTCCAGTATTTCACCATCATAAACTATAGGTACTTTTCTGAATCAACAGAGAAATGAACATAAATTTCTCCCCCTTTTCATTTTCTTTCCCTGATGAGAGCATTATGCTAAGCGAAATAAGCCAGGAGGTGAAAGACAAATACTATATGATCTCACCTTTAACAGGAACCTAAACAACAAAACACACAAACAAGCAAAATATAACCAAAGACACTGAAATTGAGAACAGGCTGACAGTGACCAGAGGGGAGAGGGGAGGGAATTCCAGGGGAAAAGGGGAAGGGTTTGCAGGAACAAGTATAAAGGTCACATGGACAAAAAGTATGGGGGGGCTGGAAATGGGAGGGAGGTGGGGAAGACTGGGGCGGTGGACTGGGATGGGAGTAGAAGACAGAAAACTGTACAAGAACAATTAAAAAATAAACAAAATTTAAAAAAAGAAATGAAGGAATGTTTTAAAACATCAATAATTATGAATGACCAATGGACATGGACAAAGGGGTGAGGATGGAATGTGGGAGTGGGAGACAGGGCCAGATGGAGGAAGACAAAATGGGGAAAATTGGGACAACTGTAACAGAATTAGTAAGAATTAAAAAATCAATAATCTAAAAAAAAAAAAAAAAAAGAATGCAGTCATCCCCAGGCAAAACAGACCAGCTCCTGGCAATGGTTTTTTTTTTTTTTTTTTTAGCACTTGTAGAGAAATAGACTGCTTTTGACATTGGCCCAAAATGCAGGAGCTCATTAAGGGACTGAGCTGAGACTCATACTTCCCCAAGAGCAGAGAAAAGGAAAGGGCTTTTTAAAAAAAAAAAAATCATCGTTTACAGTTATGAATTCTAGGCTGCAAGTAGAGGACATTCTAAAAGACCCAGGTACCCACCATCTTGGATTAGATTTAAGACAGAAAGATGAAATTTGACAGAATATCTTCGTTTCGGGGCAGAATTGTGGGTTGCAGGTATGGGCTGTGAAATCACAAGACCTGGCTTTGCCACAGAAATCTTGGGCCCTATGTAACACCTGCAGAAAAAAGGTAATGCCTCTGAGTCCAGTCAGTAGCAAAGCTAGGGATTTTTTTTTTTTTTTTTAGACAAAATATAGTCCTGGCTGGTGTAGCTCAATGGATTGAACGCAGGATGTGAACCATTAGGGTCACCGGTTCGATTCCCACTCAGGGCACATGCCTGGGTTGTGGGCCAGGTCCCCATTGCGGGGCACATGAGAGTCAACCACACATGGATGTGTCTCTCTCTCTCTCTCTTTCTCCCTCCCTTCCCCTCTCTCTAAAAATAACTAAAATTTTTTTTAAAACACAAAATACAGTTTTATCTAAGATAGCACACCTGAACTGGTAGTAGAACAAACCATTTGCTACAAATGAACTTGCACAGTTGAAAACAAACATGGAAAATATCCAGGCTTTCTCACTACAGATGGGTGAAAACTTAAATAAGCTAAGTTAGCCAAAATAAACTTGGTAGGGCCAGCTTCCATCACACCAAGTGTGTTCTATGAACTTTGTTAACAATTTATCAGTGGTGTTTGTGCTTGTGAACCTTCTACTAACTGGATGACCCCAGACAAGATAAGAACCTCTTTGTGCCTTCCTTCCTCATCTATAAAGTGGAGGTAGTGATACCTCATTTCTAGGGATGGTGTAAAAATTAGCAATGTTTACAAAGCACCTAGGCCACCATAGATAAGGGAGTGGAAAAGTTCCAGTTACAATGTGATAGAAGAAGCGATTGAGATGGTAATTTTTACGCATACATCTGCCCTTGAGCTTAACCATTGCCACTTTATGTGAGTATTTGAAAAAAAAAAAAAACAGAAGACTAACATTCAAGTCATCACCATCCCGTAATGATGCAACATTACAGAAACAGGCATAACCAAAACTTATAAAAGAACTTCCAGAACCTATATGGGAACTGTAGTTGACATGGAGATGACGGACAGCTGAGAGGTAGAAAAGCGGTGAGGATGGGCGCAGGCTTCTGAACTGCCCACAACCATGGCAGCAAATGGGAAGCTGCTAGTGCAATAGCTGATCATGACTCAATACGGCTTTTCTGAAGACGTGGAAGAAATGAGGGGGGGGGGAAGCTCATTGGTTTTCCAGTAACAAGGCTCCTCAGTGATCGGCAGACACTCCACGCCTGCTTCTCCCACTAAGCAGGGAGCTGCCATGAAGGCTTCCCAGAGGCTCTTCCTGTCTCCTCAGAGCCCTATTGCTCAACCTGGTCTGTGCCTCCCCGAGTATCATTTATATGTTTACATGCTAGCTCGCGTTGCTTTTTTTTTTTTTTTTTTTTTTTTTTGTGCAGATCCATTTGGTGGCCCACAATCACAACCTCCTCTAGAGCGGGATTAGGTACACCTCTCTTTATTAAGTGGCCAACACAGGGAAAGTCCCTGGCACTGTTTCGTGTGCTCAGCAAACATGTCAATGCAATGAAAGGCAGAAGAGCTATCCCAGGCCCTGGTAATAGCATTAATACCAATTCTCTGGTGTAATGTTAAAATTATTTCCCTTTCCTCCTCCCTTTGTGGTCTCCAAACTGTCAATCACAGGGCCTGCCAACAAAGTAGGTCAAGTTGGAAGTCATGAAAGGCACACAGCAAAGTTCACGCCACCATACATTTTCATCAGCATAGGGAACCTAGATCTCTTTTTTTTAAATCCTCACCTGAGGATGATTTTAGAGAAAGGGGAAGGAAGGGTGAGAAAGAGAGAGAGAAACTTCAATTGGCTGCCCCCCATATGTGCCCCGACTGGGGATCAAACCCACAACCCAAGCATGTGCCCTGACTGGGAATCAAACCCATGATCTTTTTGGTCTATGGAACAACGCTCCAACAAACTGAACTACACTGGCCAGAACTATGGCTGGAACCTAGTTCTTTAGCATGCTGATGAGATGTTGAAAGGGTGCACCTGTGAGAAACAAGCCACAGGCAGTAGAAAATTTGCCCTCCTCTGGGTACATCAGGAGCTGGGATTGAAAGTCTTCTCCCAACAAGCTTTGAAAATGGCATTATTACCAACTAATAATGAGACAGCTTACGGTATTGGTATGAGCCAATGAAGTTCAATCATGAAAGCCACATTGGTTTGCAATATAATGCTTGGAAAACCATCATCTTAGTGCCTGCGAGGTCAGTGGTTCCTGAAAAGATGGTGTGCCTAGTATGGAAGGTAAAGTTCAGCGCAGTAGGGAAGGGAACATATTTGAAGACAGAGTAAAATCAAGACCTTAATGCCACTTTCAAAAATATAAGGCAGTTCTGGCTGGTGTGGCTCAGTGGATTGAGCACTTGACTGTGAAGCAAAGGGTCGCCGTTTCAATTCCCAGTCAGGGTTCCTGCCTGGGTTGCAGGCCAGGTCCCCAGTAGGGGGTGCACAAGAGGCAACCATACATTGATGTTTCCCTCCCTGTCCTTCTCCCTCCCTTCCCTTCCATCTAAAAATAAATAAATAAAGTCCTTAAAAAATATAAGGCAGTTAAGGAAAGGAAGGAATTAGAAACTTAAAAAAAAACTCAGTGTGTTGTGCGTTTCTGACTAGACTGTCAGCTCTTTGAAGACAGGAACAAGGTCTGCTTCCTCTCAGCATCCCAGTCCCTGGGACATGCTGAGTGCCTAATAGCTGCTCATGGGATGTTAAATAATATTACAAAGTATGAGTAAGAAAGATAGAGAGCTTGGCAAAGATAAAAAGGAATCTTTATGAGACCCTCAAAGAAGGAAGGTGAAAAACAACCCCCAGCACTAGTAGGAGTTAATGTAGGATTACAGATGACCCCCCCCCTTTCATTTCAATGCGTTCATCTTTAGCCCAAATCCCACTTTGAGAATAAGGTACTTGGTTTTTTAATGCACTTTCCAGCAGACAAAATGATTAAGCTACTGGCTGATCCTGTCCTTCGTTGGTGTGGGGGTCGGGGGTCAGTGGTTTTCCCCAAGAAAGCACTGTGGGCCGGTGACCCTACCTCATCTAATAACAATAACAGGATACTTCAGCCAGATTTCTGGCGGGTTCCACTCTGGTTCTGCAAAGTATAGAGCAGCCTTTGCTATTTGCAGAGCCAATGGGACATTTACAGCTCCATCTCCCTCTTTTATCGCTGGCTGAAAAGCTGTCATTGCAGTCAGTTCCTATAGAATCAGTAACCAAACTTCATTTAAACTTAAAGTTACAGTTTGAAGTAGATGTTATTTCTCCATCTATAAATGAGAAAACTGGGGCTCGGTAAAGGGTCCTGATCGAGAGCACATAGGTCTAGTACCAGGACCCCAACCACCAGAATTTACCCACCCACCCTTCTCAGGAGTCCAGGGACTGTTAATTTCCAGGAAGTGAACAGGGTGATCAACCACTCCAGCTTTCCCAGGACTGAGGGGCTTCGCAGGATGCAGGGTTTCCAGCACGAAAACCAGGACAGAGTTGGCCAATCAGCACGGACTGTGTTGATTTCGTTCCCTGCTGCATACCTGTGGCGCATTGTGGCTACTCAATAAATATCTCCTGGATGAATGAGTTAAACAATGACGGAATGATTTTTATGATGGCTCTAAGACATGTTGGAGCGCTCCAATTCCTGTATAAAAGGCAATTTGAGGTTTCTCCTTAGCCTCCTGTTTCCTGCATCAAACAGTGAAGATCGCAGAGTTACTGCCCATGAGAATTTCGATGTGTAAAAGGAAGATTACAGAGATACCCTAACGAGCCAATGAAATTCAGTTCTGTGTCCGTGTTGCTTTAGAAAAGGAAAATAAATGAATGATAAAGTTGATTCTTATTTTCAAATAAATTCAACATTCAGAAATGTGTTTGTTGCGGACTTCTAATAGCACGTTTGTTACTTAAGCCAGGCTCCAAGCCAGCCTCCTGTCCAAGTTTTCTGTCATACCTTATTGTCTAGTCTGTTCAGCTATTTTTTTAAAATGTTGAATATCAACAATGGCCTTCAGGCAGGCATTGTCAACTTTTGTATGCAGCAATCTTGGTTGAATGAGAAGATCCCAGAGCTTATAGTCCCGTCTACTGTGCTGCCCCAGACTGGGCTTGAATGTGTGTGACTGATAACAGGACACATTTCTACCTTCGTTATTACATTCCTGTTTCATAATTCATTGGCCGCTCTTTTTAAGAAAGATCTTCAGGGCAAAGTGAGAAAGACAGCAGGTAAGTGCTCTTAGGAGAGAAGTAAGCCCAGCTATCTCTTAAAGTTGCCAGGCTGGGTGTGGATTCCCTTTGAACTAAGACCTCTGCACCTTGTCATCCTGCCCTGGGGTCCCTGGCTGGCCCGGTCAGGTCCACAGACCCAAAGAGCCTCGCGGTAGCTCTCACGGAGCAGTGCCTTTCAACAAAATGCAGTTACAAGTAAGCGAACTCCCTGTCTGCTGCTAAGACTCTGTGGGGCAGGGGTTGGGGGGGGACTTAGTTTACATGGGATTTGGCCCACTGTGGTTTATTTTCATTTCCAGGTTAGAATGAAAAGTGATTATGCTAGTTTGGAATTGCCTTTTTTTCCCCAATGCTGGTTTTGCTCCTTTGGAGGAGTCTGTAGGAGATGCCGGCATATAATCCTGCATTCACAGAGGGTTCCTAAACTCAGAAAGGGTCTTTTTTTTCCTTTCTCTGCCTTCAGGTAAACAAGCACCCCAGGAGGGGCCAGGTCTCTGACTCTAGATAACTCTCATTTAAGATGTCTGTTACTTCAAAGGGAAAAAAAATGTATTGAGTTTGCTGAACTGCTCTGTTTTCCATATCAAGGTAAATCACATGAGATTGCATATCTTAGCATTAAACCCCCAAAGGACAATTGGTGGGGGTGGGGGGAAGCTTTCTATTGCTTTGAGGAATTGTCATGGTTAATTCAGCTTGTGTGACCTGCTCACCTCCTCAGTGGGTGCCTTACAGGAGATGAGACTGAGTCCTCCCTGAATCCACTGCATAAAGAAGGAGCTGAGGAACCAAGTGACTCTAGGGAAACGAACATGCCAATATGTAACTTGAGGGAAAGGGACAGGAGCCCCTCACCTGTCACTAGTGTGGCAAGATGAGTACAAGAAGGAAAATGAGGGAGCAAGTAAGAGTGAATAACTCTATTTTTTTAAGATTTTATTTCTTTATTCTTAGAGAGAGGGGAATGGAGGGAGAAAGAGAGGGAAAGAAGCATCAATGTGTGGTTGCCTCTTGCATGCCCCCATCTGGGGACATGGCCTGCAACCCAGGCATGTGCCCTGACTGGGAATCAAACCAGCGACCCTTTGGTTCGCAGGCTGGCACTCAATCCACTGAGCCACACCAGCCAGGGCAAAAGAGAATAACTCTTATTACAAACTGCTTCTCAGGGAATGGAGCAACATCCTGCAATCTAAGGAGGGACTACTGCTAAGAAGAGGAACAGAGCCAGATACCCCATACAATGGTAGGTTGGCCCCGGATTCAGTTCGAATGCAAATATAAGGGATCTCTGACCAATGTGGGGAATACATTAAACATTGGAAGGTATTTCCCTTTTTTTAGCTTCTAAAATAAATTATAAGATTTACTTATTCTCTTTAGGATGTAATACAGCCTGAGTAAAAGCAAACATGCAAATAGAAGACCACATCTGCCATGCTGCAGCACCTTATTATTTTATTCCTGAAAAATAGTTTCACTGCACTGACTGGTGTGGCTCAGTGAGTTGGGCATCGCCCCACAGCAAAACAAAAGGTCACCGGTCCCATTCCCAGCCAGGACACATGCCTGGATTGTGGGCTAGGTCCCCATTTGAGGGTGTGGGAGAGGCAAGTGATCCAAGTTTCTCTTGCACAGCACATGGATGTTTCTCTTCCTCTGTCCCTCCCTCCCTTCCTCTGTCTCTAAAAAATAAATAAATAAAATCTTCAAAACATATTTCCACTAATATGCTATTTTTACTCTTACTACTGAATGAAAACTGCAATTGAAAATAAGATTAAAAATGAAAATATTTCTTCGAAAAATATTTTCACTTGTGCAAATCAATCCATAGGTACCATGTTTGCGGTCATCAACCAAACTGTGACAGCAATCTATGACAATATCCATATTGACCTGTAAGCAAACCCAAAAACTGAAATGAAGGATCTAAATTTGAATGTTTCCATATGAACAGAGCAAATATACTCTTTCCCTGGCCCCCCAACTTTTTTTTTTCTCAATACAAGGAAGCAAAAGGAAATTGTATAAAAGAAGTGACCAATACTGCTATTCATTGGAATCCATTCTAATTGCTTTGGAAGAAGAAAAACTTAGTAAAAATGAAGCATTCACCATACGGTGACTTTTATCTCACGTGTCCTACACACCAAACGACCAGGCTGAGAAACTGAGGCTCTGCACAACTCAGATTCTTTAAGCATTTCTCCCTTTACACATGGCCTCACTGAGAAATAAACAAAGGGGCTAAGAATGTAAGATGGCAGAGGGGTCTTGCAGTTGGCTAGAGACCGATGGATGAGCAAACGAATGAATGGATGGGTAGCAGCCTGGCGGGCTATGAAGTTTCCTCTATTCCTAGGTTTAGGTTTACCACCCCCTTGAAGTTTTATCAGGTTGGGAGGTTTCATGGCAAGAGGTTGTTGGATTTTGAATTTATGTGTACTACTATTAATATTTTAAAAAATCAAATATGCCGGGTTAGAGAAGTGGGTTTTTTTTTTAAGTTATTTAAAAAAATATATGTGTGTGAAAGATTAGCTGAGGAGTTAGTAGAATTGATATGAGAACAAGCAGCCACAAAGGTTCACGATGGTCAAGGTATATGTTGAAAACCAGGGAAACAAAGATTACCTCTGTTCTGTTGCATTAATAAAATATAGTCCTATGTACAATAAGTTTAAAAGAATGCAGGCATTCACCTGATTTTTCTCATATGTCAGTGATTTTAAAACTGGAAGTACTTCATACCATCCAACAGATTTAACAAAACTAAAATCTTCACCTCTTGCATAGGATGAAAGGTGAGAATTTTAGTCTTGCTCCACCACTAACTGTGTGCTGTGTGACCTTGGACAAATCGCCTGTTTGCCGGGCGTCATTTTCAGCCTTTACCTAGAGGCATTCATACCAGATGAGTTCCTTCCAGGGTTCACTGTCCATGACTCTCTTTTAATCAATGTGGACGTGGAGAGCATGGTCAGTGGTAACGCTTGTTTAAAGGGTGCAAAAGAGAATAAATTGAGAGATATTTGGAGGTAGTGGGGTTAGAGAGCCAGGAGAATGAGACTGTAAACAAAAAGCGACACAACTCATCTGGATCCATGCCAGACATTCAGCTTAAAATGACAGGACTTCTGGCCCTGGCTGGTGAGGCTCAGCAGATTGAACATCAGCCTACAAACCAAAGGGTCTCCAGTTCGATTCCCAGTCAGGGTACCTGCCTGGGTTGCAGACCAGATCCCCAGTAGGGGGCGCATGAGAGGCAAGGACACATTGATGTTTCTCTCTTTCTGCCTGTCTTCCCATCTGTCTAAAGATAAATAAATAAAATCTTTTTAAAAAATGACAGGACTTCTGGAGTAAAAGAAGGCAGCAAGGGCAAAACACCACACACCTGAGGGCCAGGTAGGAGGATGACTGATAGGACCATCATCAGGGAGATTCATTCTTTATGGAATAAGGATTGCTTTGCTCCAGTCTAGCCAATAATGCTCCTTTCTTTGAACCATGGGAGACTATAAGTACCAACTATTATACTAAAACATAATGTGGCACATACAATTAATATTTACTCACGATTAACAAGCATTACGTGAAACAAATGGAATGAGTCATATTCCCCATGCTTACCATCCAAAAGCAATAAATTAGATTCAAACAGGGAGAGAACTGACCATATTCTGAAAGGGAAAAACCACCCCTTTTCTAAAAGCAGATTCCTGAGGCTTGGCACTGACTGGGCTTTGTAATGAGACTTGTGTGCAAATGAACTGGACCATGATACCAAGGAAAAGAGCAAAGGAAAATGAAGAAAGCTGCTAGCGAAGTGAGACAAGGGCCAAGAAAGAAGAAGCAAAGAAGAGGCCGAAGCAGAAGGCTGGAGAGACCCGAGAAAGGACCTAGACTACATAATGTCTAAGAAAACCCAAAGTGAAGGGAAAATGGTATCGCTGTGCAAGACACTTACTATGGAAGTGGGACTTGCAACTGCAGAAGCAGGAAGAAAGGGAACAACTGAGCCCACATTAAGCACTGTAGGTGGGTCTCAACAAGACAACCCTGAAGACCAGGACCTAAGTCATACGCTTCTTTGTCTCCCCATCACTGTGCCCTGCTCCCGGCATATATAGCTGAAAAACTGACAGAGGTAGCTGTCACCATTTGGGAGGGAAAAGATCCAGAATGACTTAAAGGTAAATTGCTGAAAAGTTCACATTCTATGAACACCGAAAATAAGTTTGATTCCTCGGGCTACAAACACATGGAAGTAATCATTAGTGCCTGCTTCTCAAGTAAAGGGCATGAGTCAGGGTATGGGGTTGGTGTGAGGCCCAACCCTCACTCTGCAAAGTGTGGTCCAAACACCAGAGCATCAGCATCACCTGGGAGCTTGTCAGACATGCAGAATGTCAGGCTCTGCCCAAACGGAATGAATCGGAATCTGCATTTGAGCCAGATGCCCAGAGGGTTTATGTACACATTAAAGTTTGAGAAGGACTGCTCTAAAACGGGGATCAGCCACCTTTTTCTGGTAAGGGCCAGATACCAAACAGGCTTTGGAGGCCACATTCAGTTTTTGTCACTACTGCTGGGGTAGCAACAGTGGCTACTTCTCCTCCTCCCCCTGCCCCCTCTTCCTTTACAAGCCCTTAAAAGTGTGAAATCCATTCTCAGTTCACAGGGACTGGTGACAGGCCTCAGTTCCCCCAGCCCCCACACAGGGCTGAGCCCAGGGAGGGTGGTGGCTCAGAAAATATAGCATGCAGAGTCCAAATCCCTGGAGCTAAGTGCAAGCTTACACAAGTGTCTTAACCGCCCAATGCCACAGTTCCCTCACGTGTAAAAGTGGGGCTACTTGTAGTATCTACCTCACAGAGCTGTTAAGAGGAGTAATAAGATAATGTACTTGAAAGCACTATAGAAACTATAAGGCTATTAACCTGATTGTTTTTGTCCCATTCAAAGTGGAAGAGTCCAACTTGCACTAAAGCTGTCCTTCCCTGCCCAAATCTCCAGCCTTCAATTGTCCTCAGCACAGAGTCTTGCTCAGCTTGAGACTCAAAAAAACAAAGCCAAACAAAAGAACAAAAAAAAAAAAACCAGACCTGAAGCTTATTTCAAATCATCGGCCCATAAAATCTCCAGCTACATTTTTGCTTTTGTGTCATCTTTTCTCCTTCTGGCACGTTCTAAAGTTCTTTTAAACTGGCATTCTACTTGCATTCACCTATATCCAACTAATTCAAGCTGGACCTCAAATCCCCATGATCCTATTGACCACAGAATGTTCTGTGCCATTTTTTAGGCTCACCATATACTTTTCACTTGTGTTAAATGCTTTATATACATTAAAACACTATACTCAGAACAACCCTATTAAATAGTTATTATTACACATACTATTTTATAAATGAAGAAACAAATTCAGCCCTGACTGGTGTAGCTCAGTGAGTTGGGCAACAGAAAGGTTGCAGGTTCGATTCCCAGTCAGGCCACATGCCTGGGTTGTGGGCCAGGTTCCCAGTAGGGGGCGTGCGAGAGGCAGCCACACATTGATGTTTCTCTGCCCCTCTTCTTCCTTCCCTTCTCCTTTCTCTAAAAAATAAGTAAAATATTTTTGAAGAAGAAAAAGAAACAAATTCAAAAATGTAACTAGCGAAAGGTCACACAGCTTTGGCAGAGCTGAGGTTCAAACCCTGCAGTCTGATTCCAAAGCCCATGCTCTTAACTGCCAAGACATGCCACTAAAGAAGAAGATGAACTGTAAGGCATAGAGACACTAAATAAATATGGGAATGAAGTTTAGGGAAGTCTTTTTCAATATCACAATACCCTCTGTGCAGATTGCAAGTAAGTGATCAGAAAAGATGTCTAGCATTTCTGAGATACATTGTACAGAGATGACAAAAGGCAGGATGGATTTCTAAAAAGGAAAAAGTGCACATATAAAGCATCTCACCTTTCTGCGCGTAACAAACTTTTCAAGGCTTAGGTGCTGGATTCACTCTGTATCGTATCTACCTCCCCTTGGTCCAGGGCACCCAGTTCTGTGACCCAGAAGCTGAAAGGTTACAAAGGCACATGCTTCATGAGGTATCAACAGCAGCAGGAGCCACCAGGGAGAAAGGCATCAATGAACACAGGCCTTGTGAGCCACATCACCCTCTCTCCATGGTTGGTCAAGGTTACTATTTTGCCTTTTTGACATACTATCAATTATGCTGCCGACAGAGATACTGGACCTTTAGTTTTCTTATGAAATACGAAACTGAGTTTAATTAAACCATCAGTAACTTGGACCTAATTATTTCAGACAGTATTTAATTAATGTTTCATGGGTACCTAATGTAATTAAGATTCCTTTAATAAGACCTTCTGTGACATTAAAATATATGACCTTTATCTTCCTTATCTACCACATTCTGACAACCCAGATTTGTCATTTTCACTAAAAGGTATAGTTTGATTAAATAGAACAGACCATAAAATTAATCTGGCAAATTATACTTGTTTGTTTCTTTTTTCCTCCCCCCTCAAGGCCTAATAAGTTAAGTCTTTTAATTAGCAGCGCAGATACAAGTGTTCATGCTACCATTTTACCTTTAATTTGCCAAAGTGTTTCTTTTGTACATGAATTTTTGTGACCAAAGCAGATAATAACTATCCTTTATTAATCATGGTGAAGGGTTCAATCTTTAAGATATGAAAAATAATGAGCTGTTAACAATGACTAGTGATTGTTTTAAGATGTCCTGCCGTTAATAAAAGGGATCCCTGATACTAATAACCCATTCTAAATATGGAAATCTCTATTAGCATTACAAATACAAATTGCACCCTAAAATAGGGGTGATTTGAAAGGTGCTCATGACCTTCTTAAAATTTAAAAGATCATCATTGGCCCTGACCAAAATTCAAAAGGTCTTCATCACTTTCTCCCCCAAAGCTATGAATATGCACATGCAAGACCTAATTGGGAGGCCAGGGAGTTGGTCTCCTGTTGGTTAAGAATGTATTTTGCTAAGAAATTCTTGTTTAGTAAATGTGGAGAAAGGTAGGCTGAAGAGAAATATGATTCAAGTGGGAATCCTTATATTCTCTTCCCACTTTCAGGACCCACAAAGCCTGGAGTCCCTTCTATGTTAGCAGTGAAGAGAACCAACTATTTCTTCTGAAACACGGGATCTGCCTCCATCTTCAAGGAAAAGGGCCAAAGTTGGGGAAGGAAAAAGAAATGGCTGTTCCCTAAAGCCCTGGCTACCTAGATGCAAAGCAGTAAACATAAGGCACGGACTGGGAGTAAAGGGAGAGTACCACAGACGTTTGTCCAGAGTCTGGAGTACACCTGTTCTAAGCCTGCTGAGCGAGAATTGTCAGCACACACGGGATGAAGGATGTCCCTGGTCTAGACCAGCGCCATCCAACAGAACTTTCTGTGGTGATGGAAATGGTCTCTAACTGCGCTGATCAATACGGTCACCACAGGGCTGTGGAGCACGTGAGATGTGTCTAGTACAACTGAGGAACTGAATTTTCAACTTTATTTCATTTGAAGTGAGCAGCATTTAAATTCAAATAGCCATATGTAACTAGTGCCTACTTTATTGGACAGCGCAGCTTAAGACAACCTTCCCTCCCAGCCCCCGTTTACTCACAGAACGGGAGGGTGCGCGAAGCAGGTAGCCATCCTAGCAGGTGGCCCACGTGGCCAGGCACTACACTGTCTGGGGACAAGCCCGCAAAACCCCAGTTACTCCTCTGAGTGTAAGACCAGCCTCTGTTGCCCAACCTGGACACCACTTCCAGTTCAGACTGATTCCTCCTTCCATAGTAGCTCTGGGTTAATGTCCCTATGGGATTATTTGCCCATGCGCTGTCACTGCCATTTCTCACTGGTGCAACAGGTAACAAAACAACTATTCCATGTGAAGTGGAAAGGAAGAAGGAAGAGCAACTCCTATAGGCCATTTTCCTGCAGGAAAAAAAAATTGTATATATAAATATATACAAGATAAATAAATGGCATTTATTTACATATAAATATATAAATAAATGGTATTTTGGGACAGTCTATTCAATAAGTGGTATTGGGAAAATTGTACAAGATACAGGCAAAAATTGAAATTAGACCACCTCCTTACACCATATACAAGAATAAACTCAAAATGGATAAAAGACTTACATATAAGACTCAAAATCGTAAAAATCCTAGAAGAAAACATAGGGAATAAAATCCTGGACATTGCTCCTAGCAATGTCTTTTCTAATATATCTCCTCGAACAAGGGAAACAAAAGAAAAAATAAACAAATGGGACTACATCAAAAAGTTCTTGTACAGCAAAGGAAACCATCAACTAAAGGAAGAGACAACCCACTAAATAGAAGAACATGTTCACCAATGATACATCTGATAAGGGGTTAATATAGAAAATTTATAAAGAACTTCATAGAACTCAACACCAAAAACAAAAAACAAACAAGCAATCAATCCAATTAAAATATGGGCAAAGGACCTAAATAGACACTTTTCCAAACAGGACATCAGAGAAATACTAATTAGAACCACAATGAGATATCACTCTACACCTGTCAGAATGGCCATCATAAATAAATCAACAAACAACAAGTGTTGGAGAGGTTGTGGAGAAAAGGGAACCCTAATGCACTGTTGGTGGGATTGCAGACTGGTACAGCTACTGTGGAAAGCAGTATGGAATTTCCTCAAAAAATTAAAAATGGAACTGCCTTATGACCCAGCAATTTCACTTCTGGGTATATATCCAAGCAACCCCAAAACACTGATTCAAAATAATATATGTACCCCTACGTTCGTTGTGGTGCTATTTACAATAGCCAAGGTTTGGAAACAGCCAAAGTGCCCATTGCTAAATGAGTGGATAAAAAATTTACACACTGGTATATTTACACAATGGAATGCTACTCAGCTATTAAAAAAAAGGATATCTTATCTTTTGCGGCAGCATGGATTGGACCTAGGGCAGGGATATCAAATTCATTTTCAATGGGGGCCACACCAGCCTCACAGTTGCCTTCAAAGGGCCGAATGTAACTTTAGGACTGTATAAGTGTAACTGCTCCTTAACTAGGGGTAAGGAGCTCGGCACTGCTGCTGGGTAGAAACAAGGTGCTGGGCCTGATGAAACAAGGTGGAGGGCCGGATTCAACCCTCGGGCCCTGTGTTTGCCACCTGTGGCCTAGAGGGTTTTATGCTAAGTGAAATAAGGCCGTCAGAGAAAGACAAGTTCCATCTGATATCACTTATATGTGGAATCTAATGAACAAAATCAACAAACAAGCAAAATTGAAACAGACTCAGATACAGAGAACAGACTGACAGCGGTGAGATGGGAGGGGTTGTGGGGCTGGGTGAAACAGTTGAAGGAATTAATAAAAAAAATAAAACTTCATAAACACAGAAAATAGTATGGTGATTACCAGAAGGAAAGGGATTGGGGCAAGAAGGTAGAAGAGGGTAAATGGGGGATAAATGTTGACAGAAGGAGACTTTACTAGGGGTTAGTGAACACACAGTGTAATATACAGATGATATATTACGGAATTGTACCCTTGAAACCTATGTAATTCTATTAACCAATTCAACACAAATAAATTGAATTAAAAATACAAAAAGGCCCCAGTTAGTATGGCTCAGTGGGTTGAGCACCTGCCTGCAAACTAAAGGGTCTAAAGGGTCACTGGTTCGATTCCATCAAGGCACATGCCTGTGTTGTAGCTGGGCCCCCAGTAGGGGGCGCTCAAGAAGTAACCACACAGTGAGGTTCCCCCTGTCTCTCCCTTGCCCTCTCCAAAATAAATAAAAAATCTTTTTTAAAAACATTTTATTTATTTATCTTTAGAGGTAAAGGGAAGGAGAGAGGGAGAGAGGGAGAGAAATACCAATGTATGGTTGCCTCTCATGCGTCCCTTGCCGGGAACTGGCCTGCAACCCAGGCATGTGCCCTGACTGGGAATCAAACCGCGATCCTTTGGTTCACAGGCCCGCGCTCAATCCACTGAGCTACACCAGCCAGGGCTAAAAAATCTTTTTAAAAATAAAAATAATAATAATAAAAGAACAGCCATTTTGGAACACGACCAAGATTCTGGAGTTTTTTCTACTGTTTTAAGTAGCTTTGAGTCTGACCAACCTAAAGGAAAATTCAAATACTTCCATTTGCTGGCTGTATGATCCTGAGCAAGTCATTTTACTCCATGAGCTTTTATGCCCTCCTCTGTAAAAGAGAGGAATAGTATAGACCTTCCAGGGACGCTTGAAGATCCAAGAAGGTAATGTAGAAGAAACTGCATTAGAAAACCGTAAAGCAATGCATCAACACTATCTGTGGTTATTGCTAATAAGTTCATACTTATTGCTGTCAATCAGTTTAGCACACAGATGGCAAACAAGGCCTGTGGGCCGAATCCAGCCCTCCACTTTATTTTATCCTGCCCGGCACCTTGTTTCTACCAGGCGGCAGCACCGCTCTCCCTTAACTGTTAAGTAGTTACATGTATAGAGTCCTAAAATTGCATTCGGCCCTTTGAAGGCAACTGCAAGGCTGATGTGCCCCCCCCACCCCACCCCCGGATGAAAATGAATTTGACCTCCCTGGTTTAGCACTATACCCAGTGTCACAAGTAAAAACAATTCCTTTTGTTTTTCTTCCAAGATTCCACATTGAAACCTAGAATGGTGGGGGTGAGCACTGGGGAATCTCGGCCCTTATGCTGTTGTTTGTCTCACAGGTGCCCTAAGGAGAGCCCTCCGGGATTTGACTTCACAATCAAAGACTCGGGGAGCAATAGGTTTTTAAGGAACTTCACTTGCTTAAGAAAAGAGAACAAAGAAAAGTCAGCAATTCCCAACAGGGAGTATATATAATATATTATACACTTATTGAGTGAATGGTGTCCAAACAGAGTCAGCTAAATGAGATCAAGACATTTACATATTAATGCCCAGCTCATATTTCAGTTAGTGATGGCAGTTCAGAGTGGGTGGGGGAGCACCCAGAAGTTTGCTGGCATTCTGGGGACCTCTAACACCCTGACCTGGGAGGTGTATACATATTTAAAAGTCCATCTGTCTCTAAACTTAGGACTTGAATACCTCATTGAATGCAAATTATACCTTAAATATTTTAAAGTTTGAATTGGTAAATTTTATTTTTTTATTTTTTAAAGATTTTATTTCTTTTTAGAGGGGAAGGGAAGAAGAAAGAGAGGGAGAGAAACATCAGTGCATGGTTGCCTCTCATGGGCCCACAACCCAGGCATGTACCCTGACTGGGAATCGAACCGGTGACATTTCAGTTTGCAGTCCAGCACTCAATCTGCTGAGCCACAGCAGCCAGGGCCAACTGGTAAATTTTAAAAAGGATGACCCAACATATCTGTGAAGGAGCACATTGCCCATCTAAAGTAAGTGACCAGCCGAAGGCCACACAGCTAGCTACCAAAAGATAAGAGACAGTGTGAACATTCCAATTCTTGATTCCCAATCCAGTATGCATTCCAATTATTCCAATTGAACCACTGCTCAGGGAAGACACTTTAGGTTATGACAGCAAAGAATAAACTTAGGTTCTCAGTGTTTGTAACAGAATTGACTTTTCCACCAATCAATAGCAGAAGCAAACCTTAGCGGGGAGCACTCACTTACCCAGAAGTGCACTGGGGACCCCAAACTGTAAACATCAGGAGCTTCCTCTCAGTTTTCTCTCACCTGAATGTGCTCCTAAAGTGGCATAATAGCAACCATCTGAGCCCACATGGGCACCCTGCTTCTCAGGAGCACACTGAGGGCGAGCAATGAATCTCAGGTGGTAGCTATAAGGGGAGAGACATGGGGCTTACCAAGCATTAGCTCATTCAAACCCCTGAGGGTTATAGCAAGAGGACGGATGTGTTAAAGAAGAAAAACCATAGCTTTAAGAAATGAATTGTAACATTTCCTGCAACTCAGCTCCTATCTCAAAAAAATAGCTAAAGCCAAGATGTTTTTAATCTCTCTTGAGGTTAGCCTCAGAAAATGAAATTGCATAATTAAAAACAAAGTTTTGAAAAGGAACAAAAAAATGTGAAAACAAGAATTCTGGTAGTGGCTGATTTTTTTAAATTGCTGATTGACTTTTCAAGAGGAATTGTGTTAATGAGAAGTATTAATTTAACAAAATAGTTACAGGATAAAACTTAAATGTAATACAAAAGTCCTAATTGTATGATATTAAATACAGAGAAAATATTTCCAACATAGAGAAGAACTCTATTTGGACTTGTAAAATGACCTTTTCCCATTAATTCCTGAAACAGATAATGTTTCCCATCTCATTTGGATTTTGATAAACAAATCATCATTGTGCTTGTATCTTCTTCCTTCAAAAGCTTCTTCATTTTAAGGATGTGGGGGCATGGCAAGGATGGAAAGCTGACCGTCTTAAAAATAAGATAAACATGGGTGTGAGAAACATAGATTTAGGTATATGAATTTTTAAAGAAACATCGCTGATAGCTGCAATGGAAGATTTCATTGCAAACACAAATCAGGCATCGTTTTAATCAAATTGAATTTAGATTATAGACTTTCATGTAAAACCTAATTTACTTTGAATTCCCCGGTCACGACTTGTGCGCGCCTTACAGGACAAGGTTAAAGAGATTACATCTGGGTGCCTGTCAGCAGCATCTGCTGGCTAGTCCTCTGCATGCTGATTTAATGAGAGGTTATGCAGTCTGTTGGAAGTACTTCTGTTCCAGGCAGGTGCTTAAGCAAAGTCTTCATTCTATTGCGAGGACTAATGGGGAATTAGGAAACTGATGCATCACTATCCTCTCATGTAGAAAATAGTCTGATATTTGTCACCACTTAGCTAAACTTACAAGCAGAACTTCCGACCGGACTTTTTTTTTTTTTTTTTTTTTTTTTTGCTGCAGTTCAAAAAGGAAGAATTGTTGTTAGTCTGAAATCTACCTTTTTAGAAAACTGGGTTATGCATATTTTCCCTAAAACGACAGTCATCTTGAAGAGGGATGCTTATATGTGACACAGTGCTACACATAATCTTACAAATAATATGCATATTATAGAAGAACAAGCATTAAAGATTGGTTATGCTTAGTAAACAGGAAAGAGGAACACAAAAATCATTCACCCTCAAAATTCTAATGCACATTTTAAAATAATTTTGATACATTGAAACATTTCCTTTTTCAATTCACAAGTTTGTCAGAGAAGAGCTTAAAGATGTTCCTGTAATTATTGTAACAGGAAGGGGGTCAAGCCATTAAAATACTCTTTGGCAACTCAGTGTGATCCTTCTTCCTTATGCAGCAGGCATTTCTGAGTGTGCCTAAGTCCCCTTTGCCTTTGCTGAAATGGTCACTCGAAGCAGTGTATTACAAAGAGGCTCCAATTCCAAAGTCAATCAAGTCATTTTTGCCAAAGAAGATTTACAATCGAGTAATCTGTGACCGTATAGATAGGTGCCTTATGACAATTATCTGTTTTCCAAGCATATATTAGTTCCCAGGGGTGTTTAAAAAAGGCAGGGAGGGTGGGGAAAGAAATGATTGTGGCTCTTGGTATTTTATTAGGATAAGACTGAGAAATTCCAAGCATTTTATTTTTATATCAAAACCCACTTTTGCCTATGCCCCATTCACATACCATTGTGAACCCTAACAACTGGACATCAGTCTTGACAAACCACAGTTTAAATACTCCCTTTGAGTATGCATAAAAATTAGGAGAAGAAGATAGGCATTTTTCTCAACAGGCCTATCACAATCATGAGAAGAGCTGATTATTCATGGTAAGGGGATGCAGGACGAACAGGTGTTCAGACTCAAAAGAACACATTAATTTCTGCAGTTTCAATAACTGAGATCGCGACTAAACAAGAGAAAAGTTTTTCCATTGCCTGTGTACTTGAGGGAAGCAGGCGTGAGCACACAGGGGTAAGCTGGAGTTGTTTGGAAGCAACTACGTACACGAGTTTCCATCTGTTTCAACGTATGTTAACCTAAGCTAGTTTTTTAGTATAGTCTTTCGTGAGTTGTGAACCACTAGCCAAGCCCCCACACCTCCCACGCAAAGGATGATCACCAGACCGCAGCGCAGAGCCCGTGGAAAGGCTCAACCCCTCCTGCCACAACCCCGCACGGCTTGAGAGAAATCTGAGAGAAAATGGCCTCAGCTGCAAGGAATGTGCGGGGTTACGATGGTTAAATGACTTAGAAGTTGAGCAATATTGACACTTCTCCCAGTGTTGAATCAAACATTTGAGACAAGTTGAAGAGTAAGACAGAGAGTAGTTTAATTTGAGGACAATAAAAGCCAGCAAACTGTCTTGTTCAGACAAGTCAATCTCTGGTAAAGGGACAGCATGTCTAAAATCAAGTTTCTCCTACCCCACAGCCACAGCCGTTAATGCTCCCTCTGACCAATAACCACGTGCTCAAATGCACAACGGTCTGAGTCGGTCCCCGGCTCAATTTTACTAATACGTGATAGAATAATGACTGGCAATAATAATGGAAATATATTACTATCTTTTGGTCCTCATGTGCATGTGCATTAACTCTTAAGGCAGGCGTATGATTATTTAAATTTCTGGAAATGTATCCTTTGTGATTCTCCTTTGAATGCTCACAGGATAAACACAGTTAATAAAACTCAATGGCAAAATATGCAAAGCAGGTTGAACGGGTTTTATTATACTAAGCAAGCAGTTAGTGCAGCGGATGCCTCACCTCCTCAGCCATCACACGGATCCTCTGCGTGCTGCAATTCTATTCGGTAGAAAAACAGCGGGACAGAAAAACTAGAAACTCTTGTTTCAAAGACGGTTTCCTCAGAGGTCTTAGTGGTGGCTGGGGCAGGTAAAAACTGGAGTGAGCAAACCAGAATTTGCATGTCAACAGATAGGTTTAACATACATTAACATTGGTGGGTAAGGAATCATTGTTTAAGTGTTAATGAAGACATTTTCCTAACGATGGGTATGCCTTTTTGCATAGCCGTTGTGCCTAAAGTTCGCATAAATTTTATTTCTCCTGGGCAGTGAAGAAACATGAAATAGTGGTTTCCCTGGGTAAAAAAAAAAATGAAAGTTACCATTAGGGAGGGTAGCCAAAGGGGAATGATTCAGCACATTAATAACTAAAATAATCACTGTCGATCATTTTTTTCTCCTGTGGCAAGAAATTGTGGCTGTCAAATTTGAAGACATTTGTCCTTCTCTGCA
Organism: Anoura caudifer; assembly: GCA_004027475.1. Classification (NCBI taxonomy): domain Eukaryota; kingdom Metazoa; phylum Chordata; class Mammalia; order Chiroptera; family Phyllostomidae; genus Anoura; species Anoura caudifer. The sequence goes on along the minus strand of PVKU01010363.1, from coordinate 12,481 downwards.
TGAGGCTGTGCATTCATTCAAAAAAGGAATCCTGACTCTTAGCAAGTTAGAAAGGCAGCCTCTTTGAATACACCATCACTTCCAGTGACCCGAATTTGTGACAGGGTATAGGGGTGGGAAGTGGCATGGGGCAGGGGAGGGGTGCTGGAAAGAAAGGGTCAAAAAAACCCATAGGTGACCATACCTTGGACAGAAACTTGAGATTTTTCTGGAAATTCAAGATTCCCCATACCAGTTTCACCCTTTCCTCAAGTATTGCCCTAAAGCCTTTCGGAGTCAAGTGACAACTTCCAAAAATAAGAAATATTACGACATCTCTACATTTTCTTATCACTTATCAGTTGTCCACTCATTCTCAGCCAGGCCAAAAAATGGAAAAATGGCTGGATCCCCCCAGGTGAGAAATGCTTTCTGGACAAGTCATCTGGAAGGCTTGGAAAGCTGAATTCCTGCATGTGTTGGCCCAGGCTTTCCTTTGCCCTCACAATGTGCTCCTCCGTTCCCCTTCCCTGTCAGCTCTTCAAGTCTAGATTATCTCCTAGGCATTGTGCTGGGAAATGGGTAGCCTTTTATGGTCAAGATTTTCCTCTACATTCTCTGCTTGCAACTCTCCTTATACTACTTCTTCCTTTCCTGCCTCAAATCTAAATACTCACCTATTGTCTATAGGGTCCATGGCCAGGCCCTCAGGAGGCTCAGGTTCTCCCGTCATGGGATGTTGGGCGGGGGGTGGGGCTGCTGACCAGTATAAAATAGGCAATGGCATCACACTGTGATCAAGGTTCTCACTGGCACAGGAGACAGAGTTACTAACCCTGCCCCAGGAACAGGGGACAAAGCACACTTCCTCTCCAGCTAACTCAATGCATCGAAGTAGCTAAAATGTTGTCTCCTCCCAAATGTGAAGATTTCTGAATTCCATACTGGTGAAAAGGGGGAGTATTCCCTCAGCGAGGTAGGAAAGTAGGAACAAGTGGGAGCAAGTAGGGAATGATGGGAAACAGGTGGAAGGGCACCCATCCACCTACCTCCAAGCTGCCTGAAAGTGCACACAGAGGGGCTGAGGCTTAGCAAAGGGACTGACTTTTGCCAAACAAGAAGACAGGGTGTCTGTCTCCTTTGTTTAGACTGTTTTTATAGCGCTTAACACAGTATCTCTTCCTTTAAAACAGTACCCAAACAATTGTGGTTTTCGGCAGTGGAATCCCTTTGCCTCCCACTCAAACAAAAGCGTCTGCAGAATCCCATGAATAAAAGAGTTTGAGCAGCGCTGCTCCCGTGGAGGACTTGCAGCAAAAGCATTCCCTGAGGCTACACTAAAGGCTGTGGGTGTAAAGACTGCATGAAGGAATTTCTGCCCCCAGCAGTCTCCCCACCAGACCGTGAGACCCACAAAAGAGCAACCACGTCTTCCTTACAGGCCTATCTGCAGATACTACCAGGCAGCCTGGTAAATGGTATGAAATGAAGTGAACTGAATTCAAAAGGAATGTGAAGGAAGGAGAAATAAAAAGTGTGCCAGAGACAGGCAGGATGCATCCTTGGAGACAAGAAGGTTAAGTTACACAGAGTTAGATGTGGTGACTAAAAAAAAAAAAAATAGGGCACAAAATGAATAATGCTTGTCTCAAGCAACTCTAAACATGGTCCAGAGAAATAAAAGTGAGCAAACTATTAGGAAACTCTATAATTAAAGCAATATTTATACCAAATCGGCAGTGGCAGGAACACAGAACTATGCCAGGGAAGCGGGGTGGCTGCCTGGATGGAGGAGGTAAAGCTTGGACTGAAACATAAGGAGAAGGGAAAGAAGAGAGAGGGAGGCAGGCAAGGGCTAGATCGTGAAGACCCTTACATGCCACATTCAAGAGTCTAGCTTTATTCTACACAAAGTGGAATGGTACTGAATAATTCAAAACAGGTAAGTGACAAGGTCAAACATGGTTCTTAGAAAGCTTAGAATTTAAGAAGCTATTTAAATAAACCAGTAAAGAGGTCGTGAGGCAGTAGCTTTGGGTATGGAAGGGAGACCGTGGATTTAAGAGCTATAAATTGAAACAGCCAAACTGGCAGGTTTTGATAATGCTCTCTCTGGTTATTTATTGTTTCTCCAGCAAAAAAAAACAGTGGCATTTTTAGCTGGATCTCCACCTCAGCAGCAGCCAGACACTTAGTGAGCTGTAGCACTGGAGGGAGAGAGGGAGGGAAGACTGAGGGAGGGACAGAAGGATACTAGGCCTCTCTCCTGAGCCCCCATCAGTCTGGCCTGGAGGTGTGACTGGTACTTCTCATCTGCCTTTCTTTTTGGTTCCCAATTTTACATTTTCCCAGTCCCCTCATCCGCATACCCTTCTCTTAACTGACGACTTACCTACTATGCAATCTGGAGGCTGAAGCTTTTGTTTCTTAGTGCTTCCAACCAGAACAGAATACTATACTTGTTGTTTACTTAGTAGCTATAATGGAAAAAATAAGCTGAAGTGTCCAAGCGCTCTCATAATTTCCTTAATGTTCCTCTATAATGAATGGACACATGACTCCACCTTAGAAAATTGAAGATCTTAATACAGGGGTTCCTCAATTTTGTATGATAAAATTTGACCGCCAACCACATCAACCTGCCTACCCCAGCGGCTGGTAAGAAAACTTCTTTAAAATAGCCACATCTTGAACCCAATGGTGACTTCTGATAAAGCACCAAAGGCCACGACCTGATAAGCAGCTGACCCTGCCAATTTGAAAGACATCAGTAATCGCCATCAAAGCCACTTTGTTCCCACATTTAATTTTTAGAAAGAAGGGTTTTCTTAATTAGATATACTGCGTATACTCTAGAGCAGGGTTGTCCAACATTTCGGCATCTCTGGGCCACACCGGAAGAAGAATTGTCTTAGGACACACATTAAATACACTTCAATACGTAATCACAAAAAATCTGATAATGTTTTCAGTAAATTTACAATTCTGTGTTGGGCCGCGTTCATAGCTATCCTGGGCCGCGTGTGGCACCATGGGCCATGGGTTGGACACCCCTGGTCTAGAGTTTTGCTCACTTAGGGACATATGTCTACATTAATGAGTTATTACAATGATCAAATGAGCTCTTAATAAATAATGCTTAACCCACAGTAAACATTCCATAAGAATAGCATTTATTCATTTGATCAGGCAGGCATTCAATAAATAATTGAATGAATGAATGAATGAATATCCTGTGAGATAATCCTACAAAAAGATGCAGACAACTTGGCAGTTTCAAACTTTTCTAAAAATATCAATTTTTAACATTTGTTTAGGAGTTTTTTCCATTTGCAAAGTCCTTTTAGTTAAGCCTATTTCTTTCATTTAAATTGTAAACTGCTCTCTCACACCACCGAATGCCCCTCATGCTGCTTTACCTTTTTTCATACCATTTATCATCTTCTCATATACTACACACTTTTGTTCTGTTCAACTGTTTGTTGCTGGTCCCCCACCACCATGTACACACAATAGAATGTAAGCTCCATGGGAGCAGGGATTTTTAGTTTGTTCCCCAAAGTCTTCTAAGTGTCTAGAAGAGCAGTATCTGGCATTTAGTAGTAACAGTTGTGGAATGAATGAATGAATGAATGAATGAATGAATGAAGACTCTACAGTCTATTAATGTTAAAGGTATGTTGTTTATGGGTATTACAAAATTTACAAACTAGGAGGCCTGGTGGCCTGAGACGAAATGTGAAACAGGGGAGGGAACTTCTTTCCACAGTGGCCCTAGGCTAAACAGGCCGAAACCCCCGTAGGGATCTCTCTTTTTGAATACAGTTTCACCGAAACTTTTTGTTCTTAAAAAAGTTATCTACTTACAGGTAGCCATTTTGAGATTTCTAAAATATTTTCTCACTCACATCACTTGATTAACATAGCTATGTGAGAAGGACCATGGTCATCCATCTCTCACAAGGGAGCGCAAGAAGGCTCACAGAAGGGAAGTGACTTGCCTTGGGTGGCCCAGTGGGCACACCCCTAAGCCAGCACTCAAACTCTGTCCTCTGCCTTTCCTATGCAATACCTCACAGCTTCTCCACACTGCCTTTGTTGTGGACTAACAAGGACCAAGGCATTTTCTTTTGGGGGCCAATTTCTAACAAAACTTGATAAAAGACCAAATTTTTTTTTTTGAAGTAGAATGAATATCTGCATTTGAACATGACTATACTGATTGCTTTCCTGTTCAAAAAATCATTGATACACTGTATGCAAATCCAACCTGAGGTGGGGGAAGGGGACTTCTGGCACCTCACGGCACAGAGAATAAAGTCAAAGTCTTTAGCTTGGCCTTTAATGGTTCCACAGTTTAACCCCAACCTTACGCTGTGGTGCCTTCTAGCTCTTAGCCGCACTGATCCCCTTCAGTGTTTCCCAAACGTGCCTTGTGCTAGCTGCTTCTTCAGTAGGGATCCTTCCTATCTGTGTCTTTGCAAGCACAGCTCACAACTCAGTCCACCTTCTCCGAGAATCCCTTCTAAAACATCCCAGACAAAACAGCTCCTTCCCTTCCCTCTATTCCTACTGGTGCCTGACACTTTTGCAAATGCCCTGAGGAAAGGCTGGCTGTTGTTACAGTTATTCTTCTCACAATACTGAGTTCCTGGAGATAAGCATCTGTCTCTTCCACACTGTAAAGGCAGAGTAACTAGCACCAGCCCAGCTTCTGGATCTAATACAGCCATAAATGGCTGAGCAATCAATTATTTCCTTCCCACCAAACTGAGATTTTACTGATGTCAGATAATATCTCTAATTGCTAGCTGACCTGGACTACACCCTTTTTTGTTAAATGCCCCGTGGCCCCTTGCAAATAAGGAGTAACTTACCAAAAAAAAAAAAAAAAAAAAAAAAAAAAAAAAAAAAAAAAAAAAAAAAAAAAAAAAAAAAAAAAAAAAAAAAAAAAAAAAAAAAAAGGACAAAGGCTATTAAAATAGTCTGCTTTCTTATTTACAGAGTTCTTCCTGGAGAATCACCCATTATAACTGCCTCTTTTCTGAGAATACCACCATGTATTTTTAAAATTTAATGGAAATCCAAAAAAACAAATGGTAATTGTGTCAGGTGAAAGCTATTAAAGCTCTAGTAAAATAGACTGGAGGAAAACCTAGCTTATTCGAGCTGAGGGTCACTGAGAAAGGGGAGAACCGAAGGTTACAGTGAATGAATGAATAAAAACAGCTAACAAACAACTGTAAGTTTCTCACCTTAATGTTACAGCTGGAGAAACTGAGATCCAGAAGCAGGAAGTTAGGCCTCTAAGGTCCCATTTGAGCTGTTAAGAAGCAATTCAACAACCAAAACAATGAACATCTATTGAGTACCAACCATATAGTATTCAACCCTTGAGTACCCACTGAGTACTCAACCCTTGGATGAGTACCAACCAAGGGTTCTCACATACATCTCGTACTCACAAGTCACCCTAGGAGACATACTCAATAACAAAAATGAGCTTTCCAATGCATAAATCTGACCATGTCACCCCCCCCCTGCCTCTGCTAAAAAGTCTTCAGAGATTTAGTGACTTTGGGGAATGACTTGGCAAAGTCTCTCCTCTGGAGAGGCATTTGTTAAACTAGTCAAGATTAGCAAAAAAAAAAAAAAAAAAAACAATCATTCGAAGACTCTGAACATTGATCAAAAGCGTACAACAACTTGAGACACATAGCCAACATGATCCTCTCTACTATGGGAGACCGTAGCATTCAAACTTAGGGTTGCACACACACACCCTTCACCAACAGATCTACTTTAGAGATCTGAAAACTGAGATTTAAATGACATATTAAATGAAATTTGAACCCAGAATATCTTCACTCCAATTTTATCAGGGCCTGCTCCTGACTCTCAGCACTGATGTAAACTTGGAGAAAAATGCTTGGTCCTGTGGCTATTACTCTGGGCACTTTCCTTAGTTCTAATTTCCAGGGTTTTTAAAAAGATTTTATTTCTTTATTTTTAGAGAGAAAAGGGGATAAGAAAGAGAGGGAGAGAAACATCAATGTGTGGTTGCCTCTTCTGTGCCCCCTACTGGGGACCTGGCCTGCAACCCAGGCATGTGTCCTGACTGGGGATCCAACCAGCTACCCTTTGGTTCGCAGGCCCGCGCTCAATCCATTAAGCCACACCAGCCAGGGGTTAATTTCCAGTTTTCACATTGTAGATCTTATCACAGCGTGAACAACTCTGGCATACAGCACCAAAAACCACCCTTACTTCCTTAGGAAACAGAAGTGTGAGGACAGACCCGCAATGACAATGCTGGGTTTAAGAAGCTCTAATAGCCACTTCTATCCATACTTCCGGTCATTCTGGGACCCAAAACATCAGGGCCACCAATTAGACCATAGGATTCCCCTGTGCGAATTAGAACAACGCACCACCTTGAGCTCGAGCGGCCCTTTAGGGTGCAAGGCTTGGTGAATGGAGAACGCCTTTGGAAAGAAGGAAAGGAACCTCTCCCTCCACACAATGCAGGCCCGTGCCAGGGTATGCAGGCCAGCAAGGTGAGCATGAGATATACAGCCATTATATGTCCCTTTCCCCTCTCCGCTCACCTCCATGGAAAAAAATCAGTGGAATGATCAAGGCACCCGCCACATAAGGGTGAGGGAAGAAATAGCAGGATGTCCACGGCCAATCAGTGTTATGTTCCTGAGTGTGCATTCTTGTCTGACACTTTCCCAGCCCCACAAGCTGTGCCAGATCTGCTCCCTGGAAGATGAGTTACTTCCTACTGAACTGAAAGCTCCTTGAAGGCTGGATCCAGACATTTTTTGGCTCAAAGACACAGGTGGCAAACACAAGGCCCGCGGGCCAAATCTGGCCCTCCACCTTGTTTTCTCTGGGACCTAGTTTCTACCCGGCAGCAGCGCCGAGCTCTCGCTTAACAGTGAAAGAGTAGTTACATTTCTACAGCCCTAAAATTACATTTGGCCCTTTGAAGGCAACCGCGAGGATGATGTGGCCCCGGTAAAAATGAGTTTGACATCCCTGCTGTATGATAGCCCTTTCAGTGTCCACCATGGATGGTTCTAATCACATCCAGTTGTCACACATTGACTATGCCAGGGTTTCTCAGGCATCTGGTTGTGGACTAGGTGCTGAAGAAAATAGGAAGGAAGAAAACAAACCCTTGCCCTCAATGAGCTCACGGTTAAGGGGTGAGATGGATGGATAAATAGATGATGACTAAACAGCGTGGTAAGAGCTCTGAGAGAATAAATACAGGGGTGGTCTGGGAGCACCCTGGAAAGGAATCTGACCCAGCCTGGGCTGTGGGACTGGGGGAGAGTCAGGAAAGATGTTATGAGAAATGGGCAACTTGAGCTGAATGTTGAAGATTGAGTACCATTTAGTCAAGTAATGGAAGGGGGATGAGAGGGTGGTTAGGGAAGGAGTTCCAAGCAGAGAAAGCAAATTTGTAAAGATGTTGGCAAAAGGGCAGAATATGGTCAGGAAGATGAAGGAAGCAATTCCTCACAGAGAAATAGAGGCAAGACCAGGTGAGGTGACAACGATGAGGCTGAAGAGATAAGAAATGAGCAAGTGTGTGATCCCCAGATTCCTGTCCCTCCTGAAATCCCCACAAAGCTCATGCAAGATGTAGAGCATGTAGCTAGCAGTGGTTAATTTCTTTAGGTCACCTTTTGACCTCTCTATCTTCCAACCTGTCTTAGTCAGCTTGGGCTACCATAACAAAACACCTTAGACTGCGTGGCTAAAAAAAAAAGCAAACAGTTATTTCTCACAGTTGTGGAGGCTGGGAAGTCCAAGATCAAGTCATCAGCATGGTCTGATTCTGCTGAGAGCCCTCTTCCTGGGGGCAGACTGCCAACTTCTCGTTGTATCTGAACTCGGCAGAAAGAGAGCAAGCTAGCTCTCTGACCTCTTTTATAAGGGCACTGATCCCATTCATGAGGGGCTCCATCCTCATGAACAAATCACCGCCCAGAGGCCCTACCTCCAAATACCATCACCTTGGAAATTAGGCTTCAACATATGAATTTGAGGAGGCACAAATATTTGGTCCATAACACAATCCCAGAGGCTTTCCTAGATAGACTCTGGTTCTACAAAGAACTGTTTGCTTCCAGAGGTGCTAGAGCTGATAACTCTAATTAGCACATCTAGAGATGGCTATTACTGAAGAAAATCAAGGACCACTTTAGTTTACTTACTCTTAAAAATGGCATCACATGGGAACTTTTGAAATCTTCAAATCTTATAAGAGAAAGGGCCTTTAGGAAGCATCTACTCCAACCACTCATATCACACATGGGGAAAGCGAGCGCCAGAGAGAGGAAGGGTTTTCGTCTAAAATCACACAAGAAGGGAATCAGGACCTCCTAGGGCAATGTTGGTGGAAAGAATCCATCATTTGAAGATTGATCAACTCTCCAAGTTTTTGCGTAACTTTGGACAGGCTGCTAAGATTAAACAAACATGATAACATCGGTAAAGGTCACATGCAGGGTCAGCCTGTAGCAGGTTTCAGTAAATGGTTACCACACTGTAATTTCCTAGAACCTTTAAAAAAACCCACCTTTGTATGTGTAGGACATAAGACAAGAAATTAACTTAAAGAGTGGGAAAAGTGAGAAGTTACTGCTGGGGAATCGGCAGCTGGGTCATTACACTGCTTTGCTCTGACTGTCAGTGTGAGGGCCACCTGGTAGCACCGATGAACAAAATAGGACATTCTTCTGACCCTTAAGAATGAGAGGAAATCAGCATCACCATGAGAATTTTGTGTACGCCAAGAAGCCCATACTAGCATATTGGTTTGCTTATTTAATCCTGAATCTGAGTCGGGGTCAATTTTAATGTTTCTAATTAGTGCATCTGGGGAACAGGGAACATCTCTTGGCCCCTCCTCCGTTGGAACAACGAAGAAGATGTAGGCTCCCTCCTCATTCTTTGTCTGCCATTTGTCACTGTTCATTAAGACACCTGGCTATCATTAGGGGTTTTAAATGTGTAAAGAAATAATGACATGCTTCTCAACATGGTATAGATAGTATCAATAACATGGTAAGCTATGCAATCTAATGAGAAATACACTTGTGACCTTGACAGGGTAGCTCAGTTGGTTAGAGCATCATCCTGGTACACCAAGGCTGCAGGTTCAATCCATGGTAAGGGCACATACAAGAATCAACCAATGCCCTTGGCCGGGTGGCTCAGTTGGTTGAGCATCGTCCCATACACCAAAAGGTTGGGGGATCAATTCTCTGTCTGGGCACAAACCTTGGTCATGGGTTCAATCCCTGGTCAGGCCACATATAGGAGACAACTGATTGATATTTCTCACACCGATGTTTCTCTCTCTCTCTCTCTCTCTCTCTCTCTCTCTCTCTCTCTCTCTCTCCCCCTGCCCCCTTCCTCTCTCCCTAAAATCCATAAACATATCCTTGGGTGAAGATTTAAAGAAAAACTTAATTCAGAAAAAAGAATCAACTGATGAACGCAAAAACAAGTAGAATAACAAATTGATGTTTTTCCTCTCTGTTTCTGTCTGTCTAAAAATCAACAAATATAATTAAAAAAGAAACACTTATTGCCAAAGTACAAGCAAGCTATATTTTGGTGGAAAGACAACTGGACAAGGAGTCAGGAGGGGTCCTTTCCAGGCCTGATTTTACCAACAATATGTTCCACCATTTTGGACAGGTCACTTAATCCTTCCAAGCCTATTTCCTTATCTGCTAAAATATAAATAAGTTTGCCTCCACCTGTGCTACACAGCTCAAAAGGTTTCTGTAACTTTAGGACTGTAGAAATGTAAGTACTCCTTAACTGTGGGCAAGGAGCTCGGCGCTGCCACCTGAAAAAACTAGGTGCAGGGCCGAATAAAACAAGGTGGAGGGCCGGAAGGCAACAGCGAGGCTGATGTGGCCCCCGGTGAAAATGAGTTTAACACCTCCGCCTTAAGGGGTAGGTATCATTCATTCCCAATTTTATAGATGAACTTGAAGCTCAGAGAAGTTAGATAACTTCTAACTTAGTTAGAAGTTAGATGCCTTCAATTAAGGGCAGTGGGCAGGATCCATAACCAAATCTGGGCTTTTAACCATTTCTCTGTGCTGCATTTTTTATGCATCAAAGCCTTATCTAGTCTTTCAGCAAGAATTTTAACTAGGAGTCAATCGAAGTTTCAGGCAAGATCCCTTCCTTCAAATACAACAACACAGACTAACCATAGAATTACTCAATCTAAACGGAAGTCTCTCTACTTTATTTACTTAAAAAAAATGGTTTCTATAATTCTCTAAGCCTTTTTAGAAGCCAATGCAAGGAACAATAAGACTTACAGCTCTGCAGGTGATTAACAACACTTTGTTTTTTCATTCAGCTTGGTCAATTGTGCCTATTTCTGAGACCTCAAGGAAAACCTAAAAACTATGCAATACGAATAAGACTTCTCCCCTGATAAAACACAACTCCTGATACAATCCGTAGAAAGAATGTACTTTCTACTGGGCTCTGAAAGAAAAAAATAAAACTCACATTTTTAGCAAAACTAAAGGATTTAAGATCCATCTGACACAAATTGTATCATTTCTAACAGCAGGCATGTCTCTATTATAAAAGATATTTTATGTCATCTCTGAACTGGGTACAAGAGGCACCCCTGTCACAAACCAAAACCTCCATCATCTCAATAAGTGCTCTCCAGAGAGTCTTTACAGAAACCATCTCAAGTGACTTGCCAAATGTGGGAGAGTGCAATGCAAAATTGGAACCATGGAGTAATTAGTTCATTTTTTGTCTGTCTTCAAAGAGGGCTCCCTCAAGGACTATGATTCATTCCACAAACATCTGTGCATAGCCATGTAAAGGGTAAGAAAAGAGACATGGTCCCCTCTCACCCACACTAAAGGAATTTTTAACCCCGTTTCAGGGAGAAAAGAAAGGCTAGTTGAAAACAAGACAACTCTTAATTGAGCTCGCTCTGTGCTAAACAGTGCCAGGTGCCTTCAGCTGCATTTTCTCATTGTGTCTCCACCGTAACCCAGCAAAGGCCTGCCTACTCACCTCTTTCAGATGAGAAAATTGAAATTCAAGGACATTAATAAACTCCCAATACAGTCCGGAATACTGTATTGCATATTTTGAAAGTTGCTAAGCGAGTAGATTTTAAAAGTATACATCACAAGAAAAGTCCATTTGTAACTATGTGTGGTGATAGATGTCAGCTCGATTTATTCTGATGACAGTTTCATAATGCATACAAGTATGGAATGAATCATGCTGTATACCTGAAACTAATATACTATTGTTTATCAATTATGCCTCAAAAATCTTTCCCAATTTATAAACATAGTATAAGCACCCGGGTTCCACTTCGTGACAACACGCTGAGAAACAGTTTTTCCATTCCTCTCTCGAAGAATTGCCCCCTCCAAAGCTGCAGTTAAAGATTCAAGTCTCTTTGCTGGCAGTTTTGGTACTGCCCCCAAATTTCAATACAACTGTCCACAACATCACATACCTGATTCCTCCTTCCAAAATGAAAGTCCAGCGCTGTAATACTTAAAATCAGACCCGCCAAACTACACACACAGCCCTCAGTCGGTCTGATCTGTGACCACACATTGCTGACTTCTGACATGAAACCTCACCTTGGGAAGGTGGCAATTTCCACCCGCTCCTGTAGAATTCTTTCTGAAAACAGACACCATCACTTGCAATAGACAAGAGAAACAGTCTCATAGTTGCGTACTGGTAAAACTGCATTCTTTTTTATAGCAACCTAAGAAAGAATCAAGGAACCTGACTGCAGATGTGGCAACTCTGTGCTCTTTGCTTTTTGTAACTTTATTCTGACATCTGTTTGAAGGAAGCAGCGAAGAAGCTAATGCTCAATAGCAAAAGGCAAGCATGCTAACTTACCACATATCAAAAATATGACAGGAAGCCATCAAGTGGAAGCATCCTCAACAATGACTGCATGATAAAAACCAGAGCCTAAGAACCATTTTGGAAACAATTCTTTGTCATTGCTGTTTAGAAGTACTTTCAGTGGCCATCCTAATAGCTCTACTCTTGTCCATTCCTTCCTTCTAAGTTGGTGGACTGGCTCTAAGTTGTTTAAAGAATAAAGGGAATTATGCCCTGGCTGGCCTAGCTCAGTGGACTGAGCGCGAGCCTGCAAACCAAACAGCCGCTGGTTCGATTCCCAGTCTTGGGCACATGACTGGGTTACAGGCCAGGTCCCCAGTGGGGGTCACGTGAGAGACAACCACACATTGATGCTTCTCTCCCTCTCTTTTTCCCCCCTTCCCCTGTCTTTAAAAATAAATAAATAAAATCTGAAAATAAAAGAAAAAAGAATAAAGGGAATTACACCTCTCACAGATAAGCCCATGTTTATTATTTTAGTGTTTGATAGTTATGTAAAAGTGTTTTTAATAGTGAATAAATCAAATATCTTTTAACTGAATTTTTG